>NDXB01007190.1:9255-29329 GCA_002631895.1 Agapornis roseicollis | reverse complement strand
TTCTGGTGTCCTCAACATAAAAAGGACATGGAGCTGTTGGAACAAGTCCAGAGGAGGGCCATCTTCTGTATGAAGACAGACTAAGAAAGTTGGGGCTGTTCATCCTGGGGAAGAGAAGGCTGCATGGAGACCTCATAACAGCCTTGCAGTATCTGAAGGGGGCCTATAGGGATGCTGGGGAACGACTCTTCATCAGGAACTGTAGCAATAGGACAAGGGGTGATGAGTTTAAACTTAAACAGGGGAAGTTCAGGTTAGATATAAGGAAGAAGTTCTTTACTGTGAGAGTGGTGCGATACTGGAATAGGTTGCCCAGAGAAGTGGTAAATGCTCCATCCCTGCTGTTCTAGGCTAGGTTGGACAGAGCTTTGGGCAGCATGGTCTAGCATGTGATGTCCTTGTCCATGGCAGGGGGTTTGGAACTAGATGATCTTTAGGTCCTTTTCAATCTTAATCATTCTATGACTCTATGATTTGTAGTTACACAGCTGAAGTTGAAGACTTGAGAGGATTTTTAAGTGTTGCCAACAGATCTCCTTTTTCTCAGTCATCTTGTTAGTCAGCAATGTTTGCTGTTTTCAGGTAATTGTAACTTAAATTGGTCATTATATTGATATGAAAACTTTAAATGAAAGTCAATCCAAGATTGTAGATATTTACCAGAGATGGCTACTGCTGGTGATCTGGTATTGAACAGCAGAGAAAGTGAAAGAGAGCAGCTACAGTTATTTTCCTTTCATTAACTCAGTGGAAGAATTTAATTAGATTTCAAAACCTGCCTTTTCTCTGAAGGTCTCATATTTTTAGTAATAACATTCATTAAGAAACAATTCCTCTCTGGTTTCTAGCAAGCAAACCAACACACTGCTTCTTCAGTGAGGACAATGCCAAGGTGGCTGTCGATGCCTGTGACACGAGCACAGCATCCCCACAGCCTGGAGCCAGTTTCTTGAGTGGCCTTCAGCCTACAAAGTCTCTACCAATGGTTTTATGGCAGTGACTTAGAAATATGCAACATAGTAACCCATGTGCGTGATATTTCTAGAGAGTTTTGCACCCCAGAAGGATTTAGAGGAGCAAAGCAAACTGAAACACAGGTGGGAAAAGAGAGCTACTGGACATCAGCCACTTACATTGCAAGAGATCTTTCCTAGGAAAATGTTTTTTAAAGGGAAAGGCAGATTTGTTTTGAGAGAAAGTTGGAATGTAAATACTGTCTTCAGAAGCAGCATCTGCTCTTCTTTTTTTCAGCATATGCTCTTTCATTTATCATTGCAAAAAGACTCATAAACTTTTCCAAGCTTTTAAAATTCGAATGTTCAAAAATTTCAAGGCAACTGTCAGAATCAGAACAGTTTCATTTTTGCTTCCTGTTGATTGCTTTGAAATTGTTTTCCACAGAAAAAAATATTTTTTTCTTTTTTAAATTTTATTTTTCTAGTTGATTTTATAACAAAGAAAAGGTTTGGGAACCCCTGGAATTTCTCACAAGAGGAGTAATTCAGCTCCTGCCTAGATCTAGTCATTACCAAACCGTACAGCGCTTGAGTATAGCCACAGAGGAGACAAAAGATTGTGAAAAGATGTGAAAAGGCAGGCAGGGCAGTGGGCAGCCAGGGTATCACTCTCAGCTGAACAAAGCCTTCCTACCCCACATGAAGAAAACCAGTATGTGAGGAGGCACAGGGCAAGGCAGAGCCTTCTGAACAAGGCACTATGTTTATCCAGGACCTGTCTTTCAGCCTATAAACCTTGAGTGGTTGCACTGTGCAGCTATGCAGTAGCAGGCACTCCATCTGTATTATAGCTATCACAGGTTTTCCAAAAATGTCCATCCTATCTGGGAAGAAGACCAAGGCTGTTTTCTGCTAGCAATGCCTGTAGATGTTCACAGTTTTCCTAGCACTACATCTAGCTGCATGTTCATTGATAAAACTCACACACTGCCAATGCCACAGGAAGTGCTTTCTTGTGGCTCAGTTTGATCCCTTGGTGTTCAGGCTGCTTGAAATGGCTTGAAGGGAAAAAAGAAGTACCTTTACTTTATAAAATGCAGCTGTTCCAGAGCTAGAAGCAATATTTGCTGCTGTCATGAGATGGCTCTTCAGACATCACAGTGAGACCTGGTAGCTCTTTGCTGAAAAGGTATTGATAAAATACAGGTAGCTCAGTGGAAAGCAACAAAAAAACATGTAATGCCCTAGAGGGGCTGATTTAACAGAAAAAGCAAGAAAACCCCTTAGGAACACATAAGCAAGGACTGGCAACACTCTACAAATATTCGAGAAAGGAAAGAAATGTAGCATGGTATAATCAGGAAAACATGAAGGCAGGGAAACAGTGGCTAGCAAGCCCATACTAGTACCTGGCACAAAAGCTTGGATAGTTTGTGAAATAATTCCCTTGCTTCCTCATGATGGGTCAAACAAAGCCCAAGTGTTCCTTCTTTTTGTTTCTCAAGTTTTTCCAATGGACATGAAGGGCTCACAAACATCCTTAAGGTGGGAGGCTTTCCCTTTACATACTTTTTTTACCTAAACCCCCATAAACATATCTGACCTTTATCTCAAAGCCTAAAGGCACATCCTAGAATGTCACACTTAGAAGATACCCACTCTTCATACTAAATTCAACCTTGTGGAAAGTCTGAAAAGTCTGTCACATTTCCACCCAGACTAATACCACTTTGATTGCCACACTAATATAAAGGTGTATTATTGTATTCAGGTCTGCCTTTTTATCAAACTTATATTGGCTCTCCACTGTCTTTTAATCTCATTAAGATAATTATCACTCAAATAAAGAAGTGGAAAGGAACAAAATAACCTTTGCCAACACTTAGGTGGTAAGAAGGGAAGAAAGATTATTTACATGCACACAAATACACAGACACGTAGCTCTGACTTACTGCTGTTGGCATTTTCATAACATTTGATCATCTGGTTGCTAAGCACACTGCCACATTACCACTTGACATTTACATTTTATTTTCAGTTTATTGCTAACGGTAGGAAATGAAGCACTCTCCTACTCTCATAAATTATATTAATCCTGCTAATAAGATTGCTAAAAGCCCCATTCCATTTCATTTAATGAACTTAGAATACCTGATAAACATACAGATACTGCCAAGCAAACCTATTGCATTTCCTGCCTGAAGAAGGCAGGATCGGTTGAAAGCCTTTCCCCATGAGAGAGGAGGGCTTCTAAGGAAGTCCTTGTAGTTTGGGTGGGAACTCTCTGGAGACTTCCAGAAGAGTTAAAAACCTGCAGCAAACCAAACCCACAAGAGCCTGAAGATTCAAAATCAAAACCACAACTCCTGTAATGTAAAAGAACTGGTGGGGTGTTGTGCAACTACAGAAGCCAAAGTGGAGGTCACCACATGTCTTCCTGCATATCAGTCAGTGGTGCAGTAAATAGCAGAAGCAATTTAATGTGACATACTGCTGAGCATCTGACTGCGAGGCTGGCCTTCCTTGCAAAAGTAGTTTATCAGGCAGATGAAAGATCAGAAGTAAATTTTTCCAAACTCAGCATCTCCGAAAGATTTTGACTCACTGGTGACTGCACTTTAAATCACTTAATAGCTGAAACATGCTGGCCTTCTGTGCCACAGGAAAACATGTGAAGTGAGAGCTTCATCTAATGTATAAATAAGTGGCTAGGGTGACTAGCTCAGGCTCAGATGTCAAACTTTCAGACTTCTTAGTTAGGCGTCCCATTCTTCAGGGTCAATCCAGAGAACTGCAGAGTACCTCCAACTCCCTCTAATTATGATGTCAACTACAATTTCACAGCCACTACTAGCAGTAAGAAAAACACTATACTCTAATAAAGAGTATATAAAGACCTCAGGAATAAAACTGGGACCTTACTACCCCAAGCAGACAAGGGGGGCAGAAGGGATATGTCTTCTGTCCTGGGAAACTCCCACTGTGATGAACAGCCACAGACAGGATATAAACACATGTCCATCCTTAGGAGAATGTGGAGGCTCTAGCTTTTCCCCACGTTTGAGTGACAAACCAGGCAGCATGGGCAGCCCAAGAGTGGCAGAGACTGCTGTTTGCCTAGCAGCGGCAGTCTGCAGGGATGGGTGCAAGAGAGTGGAAGGCATTCAGAATGTGGTTCATGCCTCCTTCCAGACACAAAGTAAGAGCTATAGGAGCAGGGTCAGCCTGGGGCAGGGCTGGAAATTATTCTGAGGAATAATGATGTTGCCTGTCTTGTGCTCCCCTTTGGTCTCTGGTACACTGGTTTACTCAAACCAATGCACAGCCTGTCAAACCCTGCTTTTTGTCTCTCCCACAGTTCCTCACAGTCCTGCATGTCCCAAGTGCCCAATCACTGCCTGGACTCATCCTTGCCTAGTCAACCTCTCTTCCCTGACAGCTTGCAGTTCCTAAATCTCTATCTCCCACCCTGTTTCCACAGGCAAGCCCCAGCCTAAGTACAGCTAGGCAGGCACGGAAGGCTCAGGAGCAGCTCTCTTTCTTGCAGAAAAACAAGTTACCACCTGCCAGGTGCTGCACCAGAACACCCACAGCAGCCCACACACAGGCTCTTCTCTTTTGCATAGGAAAAAAAGTGCTTACCCCTCTGCGCGAAAGTAAGCCACTGGGAAAAAGCCTGCAGATGGGGTGTGCTCCCAGTGCAGTGGCTGTGCTTCAGGACCCGGAGCACAAGGAACCGCTGGGTCCCTGCAATGGTAAGGGGTGACAAGCTTGGAGGAGAGATGGTTAGCAGAGGAGAACTGGGGGCACTAGCTGATGCCAACAGCACAGAGACAAGGGATTCTGGAAGAAAATGCTATCTTTTTTTTTCCAAAATAATTGTTGTTCTCCTGAAGACATCTTCTGACAAAAATTCAAGTCACTTCTATTTGGTGTTGGCATGCCTTGATGAGAGTCCACCTGGAATACCTCTTCCAGGTTTACAATTTACAAACAGCTTAAATTATGAAGAAGCCTTGGATAGTAGAGCAACAGGTCTGTGTTTAGTACCATAGCACAGTGAGCCTCTGCCATCAGCACAGTGAGCCAGGGAGGCTGCTCTGATATTACAGGTTTGGCCTGTAGCACCTCAAGGGACACGGCATTTGCAGGTTTCAGCAGGTAGAGTTGCACATTGCTCAGAGTTAAGCATTGCTGTGATCTGAAAATTGTTACATCATTTCTCCTACCTGTGCTGTGCAACTCACAAGCACAACATGAAGCACTTATGTGAGCTGCATACCATGCAGAGAAGCAGGCACAATTAAAAGCCCTGGTACTGAAGAGGTGTCATAAACATGCTGATTTTCGCTGTAGTTCATATGAATTACAACTATGGCTTAACAACCAATTTGAAACAGTTTATTGAAAGAATAAACATTGCATCACTTACTAAACTGCCAGAAATGTAAGTATGTTCATAGATGAGGCCATGTCTGGATCTCTAATTTTCTCTCTTGCAATTTTAACAAAAAAAAACAAAACCAAAACAACAAAAAAACAAAACAAACAAACAAACAAAAACCAAAACAACATCTTGGTAGACAGCAGTTTCAATTTTCCTTCTTCATTAGATGAAGCTGTTCCATTGTTTGGGAAGGGACAGTAGTCAATCAGCTGCATTTTCTGTTTGTATGTCAATGCCTCGTAATATTTGAATGTACAAATCTGAATATTTATGAGTTAATTGTCCAATAGATGTTGCACTTAATCCTCATAAATACCAGGCTGTAAGAAGAAAAGAAATAACACCAATAAAGTCCCAGTCCCAGTGTGTATCAACAAGGTTGCCATTGTCTATGTGAAAAGCTGGAACCTGCAAATTTTCTATCAAAAGAAAGAAACTAAATATGCACAGATGTTGTGCTTAGTCCACAGATACCCAGGGGCTTGAATACAGTTGTGTGGCTCCCGATCCTCATCAAGACGTGACACTTGCCAGGCCTGTCCAGGCTGCTGTTTGCTAAACAAACAGGTGTACTGATCCATACAACACTACCCAACTTTGCTCCAGTAAATGTTTAATCTAAGAAGAATGTACTGTACTGTACAAAAGCAGGTATAAAAAACCTCCCCTACACTCCCACAGGTTTCAGCAGTCCAATTACCGCATTGAAAAGGCAGTGTAGCACTGGGCTGTGCCTTACAGGCAACTGGCGCACCCACGCTGATGAGACACATTCTAGAACTCTGAAAAGGGAGTGTATCTAGCACCTGTTTGAAGAAAGAAAATAACAAATAATTAGGGAAGAAAGCGAAACTGCAGGAACTAAGTTTAGCTCCACATATTCCCACTCCTGAGGCAAAAGGTTTCTAATTAGAAATTCTACTGTGAGAATGCGTCGCAGCCACCAGCTGGAGGGAGGAGAGAGTCCCTGTGTGTTCAGTGGGCTCTCAGGTCTCCAGCCTTCCCTCACCACATCCCAAAATAATCAAGGGCGGTGGGTGCAGAACTTCAGTGTGCATACACGACATTTGCAGTCAAATGAAAAGTGCCACTTTCATAACCACTTTTTCACAGTGGTTGTCCATGGGCAACACGGAAACAAATGTTTTTTTAAATTAAGGTCTCATTTCAATCGCAAGGTTACATTCCCCAAATGAAAATACTTTATATTTACACCAGAGGAACCCCAGGGTGTGTTATGGGAAGAGATGGTTTCCTTCATTTCCACACTGCCTCCATCTCAAGGACGGAAATACACTGTGCGAGTATCATACCCCAGCATCTAGAGGCTTTAACCAGACAATGACTGAGTTGTGGCAAGGTGTGGTACAAATATAAATGAGATCAAGCATTTCCAGGGTGCCCCAAGCAGTGGCTCCAGAACAGAAGCAGTTTTTAACCCTTATTTCACCTAATTCCGATAGGCAAAATTAGGTCTGAGGAGCAGGAACATAGTCAGCAGAAGACAAGTAAATATTTTCTTAATACACATAGGGTTTCCGTTATTATTGGTTTTGCTTTACCCAACTTCTCCCTCATCCTGTTCTCTGGGATAACAGAGAGAGACAGGCTGAGATAAATTGAGAAGAGTCAACAGTGTCCCCCATGTAATCTAGCATACCCAAATTTGACATCAGTGTTGTTATGAATAAACTGGAGAGTTGAAGCTTATGTTTCAAGTGACAGAAGGAATGAATTACATTACCAAACCTGTTATTTATGAGTGAGCAAACTTGGCAGTCATTCTAGATGTTTTTAAGCACTGGAACAGTGTTTCTGGCCATCATCAAAACAACAACTTGGGCAGGCATCAGGAGTGTAATAAGGGAGAAGACACTTTTGTTATAAGAGGGTAAGAGCTTGCAGCTTTATGAGAGGTGATTGCATCTGTGGAACAGTTTTCAGAGAAGACCTGAAATGAAAGTTATCCCATAACTACAGTAACTGCTGGACTTCTCATTTACAAAAGTAAAAGCCAGGGTGCCTGCTGACTTCTTGTGTCAGAGAACTACAGGAAGCAGAGGCAACAGGTAGCCTCAAGATCACTGCTGTGTATAGCACACAGATGGTACTCAGAATGTGGCAAAATACATGTCTTGAACTCTGCCAGCTCCTTATTGTCACCACATCTCCTGGTCAGTATGGACTGCTGCTTCTCCCAGTGTCTCCAGGACACAGCACCCTTTCTTAGACACCAAATCTCTTACCCAGGGAGAGTTTTATGCATGAAAACTCACACACACACTCCCCCCACTGTATGTCCCCTATATAGAGTCCCCTATATAGAGTCCCCTATATATAGGGTCCCTTTTTCTTTTTCAGGTCAACCATGACCACCTGAGCCATAGGAGCAGCCCATGAAGATTCCCATGCTCCATTTACTGATATNGTCCCCTATATAGAGTCCCCTATATATAGGGTCCCTTTTTCTTTTTCAGGTCAACCATGACCACCTGAGCCATAGGAGCAGCCCATGAAGATTCCCATGCTCCATTTACTGATATTTTGGCTTATATTTCCAATGCCACTCTTATCCACATCTAAAATTTCAAAGACTATTTTCAATTTTGCTACCCTGCTGGCTTTCAGATTGGGGGCAGCAGCTCCTTATAATGCACCAGAAGTTTCCTTCCATCTCTGACAAGCTGTCCTTTGTCACAGAGACTGCTGAGCACTCACATTAATTGATGATGTGCTGAAACTTTTGTCTATTAGGCTGTCTGCTGGGTGTCCTTCCACTCCCCTATCCATTGCCACTGGTTTAAGGACCTCACCATGTCTCAAACTCAACCTACTTCCAAAAGTAAAATAGAAGGGTGCTTTTGCTTTCTAATACCATCCACCAGAGCATCTCAAGGCACTTGTTCCAGAAACACCACTTGCTTTTTATGTATTGCCAAAGTGAAGGTTATCATCACCAGTTTGCTTCTGACATAAAAACAATCCAGACTTGGCTGTGCTCTGCTTGGTAAGGTAGATAGATAGGCTGAACAAGCAGAAAGGCAAATGTCATCTCTGCCTTAACTGATTCACTACAGATTGTGTCTGATGGGCTTCGATATTTTGTCTGAATAAACCAACACAAATTGGAGGATACTTATACTGTAGATTCTCATATAGTATCCAGGTGCCACCCTCTCTACTATGTGTAACCTGTCACCTAAACTTACCGCTTGTTTCTCTGGGCCAAACAGAACAAGTTACAAATTTAGTTTACAGATTAATGCCTGTATAAAAGCAAGGAACAGTCATTCCTCACACTCTGCTGTGAATAAAACAGCTGGCTAATAAGTAAACAAGGTCAAATCTGAAACTGTTGGGAATTCAAGAGAATTACCATTTGGAGGCATTAACTACTTCTTGCAAATGCTGCTCTAAGATGCAACATTTGCTGTTCTCTAGAGATAAGAAGCTACCAAAATACAGTATAGGTACGAAGCTGAGAACCTTTCTGTAGCCAAACGGCAATGAAAAGGGAAAAGTAGGTAGGAAGGAATTCCTCTACCATCCCATTCACTACTGGTATCCAAGCACACATTCACATGCATTTTGTGGACACAAATTTCAGTGTGGGCTCTAGAGGTAGCCCTCACTTTGAGAAAGCACCAGGATTATCAGTTCTTGAACAGTTCTCGGTTGTGGTTCAACATTGGCATTTTGCTTCCCTTTATCTACTTTTTATCTTCTTTCCTAGAAGCACAAGACTATAAGGGCTATTAAATCCAGTTCCCAGTTCCTGCAGGGCACATCAAATAACATTCTTCTGTAACATGTTCAAGCTCCATTACTGAACTAGTTATAGTTTCTGTCCTCACTGCTACTGTTGGAGAGCCATCCCAGAATCTCTTTCCTTGGGCAGTTAGAAACTTATAATCCTATCCTTACCTATTCACTGCATAAGTGTTAGAAATATTGTTGATTATAAATAACTATGACTTACTAATTATAAATAATAAAAGGTACTTGTTACTAGTTTACTTTTCTGATTCCTGTTTCAGCCTTGCCCTGGTTCTCCTTTCTACTAAAGATTATAGTGCATAGTGTGCATATGCACCATGAAAGTTTACAGAGCATAGTGTACACCAGTAGTCATCTCCAGCTCTATTTTGTTGCAATCTTGTCATCTTCTTTCATCTTACAGACTCTCTAGTTTGTTATCTTAACCCTTTTTGGTGACTGTTCCACTTGAATTCAAGCTTCTGAGCAGTAAGAATTTCAGACACTTTGTAAAGGAAGCATTGCAAGTACTTTCTACTACAATATTCATATTTTCTACATGAAAGGCAAAATATTCCCTCTGACAAATTTGGATGCCCTTCCTCTTTCTTTTTCTTGTTCCTTCTTTCACTTTGTGTAGCCCTGTCCTGTAGAAACTGCCATTAGCAGTCACTGTTCATGGATTTGACCTCATTTCATTAAATTTCATTGCATTTCTATTTGTTTAGCTTTTACCATCATCCGCTGTTCTCTGCATGACATTCTCATCCTCCTTCACACTGCCAATACTTCTAACTTCACATCATAAACAGGTTTCATTAACATATTCCTAATTTTATGCCAGGGTAAAAGCTGAACTTTTTTTGTCCTCCCTCTACTTGTATGTCTGTAGGATCCTTTATGGCCAATTCTTAATATCCTTCACAAGCCTTGGCTTGATTTTCATCAAGTCTTGATTCACTACACTTCTCAGCCACTGCTTCACCCTTGAAAGCTTTCCACATCTGCCTGGAGTTTTGGGGGATTTTTTAAGAGATGCTCAGTTTAGTCTGGCAATCCTCATGGTTGGCCTTTTTCTCTTCACAAAGTCTATGTAACTTTGATCCTTTGACTGGAGTTATGTATCTTCTTCACATGCATCATGTCTTCTCTCCTCCACCACTACCTCCCTCTTTTTTGTTTTCGTGATTGTCTATGTTTTGAGATCAATCTACTCCACTAGGTCATATCTTCCTCTTTCTTTGATGGTCACCCTCCTTACTGAACAGTTCATACTTTAGGTGTTCTTGCTGGCCAAATTTTGAGCAGCCTATGCAGCTGCCTTTCCCTTTCCTTCAGAATATCTACACATCTCCATCTGAATTCCACCCTTGCCTTCAGCATCATCTCCCTAATCCTCTGATCTTCCTTTTCAAGACATGCAGAAGGCTGAATTTTGCCAGTAAGTAGATCTTGGCAAAGAGTTGCTCTAAGGTAGTACACATGGCAGATCTACTGCTTACAGAAGTACCTTTGGCTGCTCTTGGTCACTGCCTCCCATTATAGTATTCTCTTAGTCTCCAAGCTTACAAAAAGGAGGAGACAGGAACTCCACCAGACTCACTTAGATTTCTCTCTTCTTTTCTCACAACAGATGAAGAAAAAAATGAGTGGCTTACTTATCTGAGTGTGCATCATATTACAGAAACCTAATAAGAAACACTGTCCCAGGCTTTCCTGATCACTGACATATGAGCTAGGTGCCAGGAAGGTGTAAGCATTACCTTCCCTCCCTGCTGCCTAAAAGATACTGCCACCTTTGGAGTCATTTTTGTAACCATCTCCTTTGTAAAGTGTTGTTCAGGTTGGGCTTTCAGGTAACAAGAACATTGCCAGTGCAAACAGGGATAGTTTTAAGAAGTGGAACAAAAAGAAATTAGCTCTTATAGTGGCTTTCCTGTTTAATACTAGAAACAAACAAACAATGACAATAACAACAACAACAAACCCAAACAGATAATCCCTCAAAATCTTAATAGTTTTTTATTCCCGTCTTTCAGAAAGTGCTTTTTGGGGCATTTTCACAGGCAGCAGCTTCATTCAATTTAGTTTTAATTGGACAGCTTTGATGGCTTGTAAACTCCCAGTTCAGAAATCCTGATCCTAAGCTGTGCTGCAGGTGTTGTTTAGTGGCCTGACTGGCAGCTAGCAGGATGGCTGTGAATGTACTGCTTCTTTTCAGCTTATCATTCCCTCTTCTTTGAACAAGTCATTAACATCTTCAGTCATCATGAGATCTTTGCTGATCACAGTGCAATAATGCATTTGTGTTTACGACTCTTCTCTTCCTACCAGAAAGCCCCTTTGAGACCCTATGTACAGTAGGCTGAACTAGGACTGCAGTGCTTTTGACAGCATTTGAGATGCAGCATGCAAGTCACAGCTGCAACTTCACTTGCCACTAAAACAGCAGGCTGACTGGTGTGTCCACCTAACCCAGGCACCTGGATCTGTTCTTATACAGAATTATTTTCACCCACACACAACCACAGAGAGACCAGACACCTTTGAGATGTCTTCAGTTCTTCATTAAGAAAAAAATGATCTCTCTGTAATCTGAAGGCTGAGAAAGAATGACACAATTATCATTTGACCTCTAGAGTGCTCTTACACTGAATACTTCCACCCTGACACTTGGCTATTGAGCACATTAACTTCTATTGAATACCTGTATAACATCTTTCAGCAAGGCCCCATAATTTTGGTTCATAGACACTTCCCTTGGTGCTCTGCTAGTAACTTTCTCCTTTAACTTTCCTCAACAGCTCAGAGATCTAACCACTGTCTCATTGTTTCTGATGGAACTAATATAATCTGCCATATTTCCATAATTTTTGTCTCCTCTCCCTCTTTTTTGCCCTGAAAATTCAATTCAAGTAGAAAACAGGTACTGACAGTGGAATTAAATTGTAAGTATGAGCAGTATTCCCTTCCCTCTTATTTTATCCATTTACTTTTCTGAATAGTACTTTGCAGGAAAAACGGAGACCTATTTCTATTTGGGACTGATAGCCTGTTCATTCTAGGCACAATTACTTTTATTCCTTTTGCAGCAATCAAGCCATAGTATCCTCTGTCTGTCTTATTAGTTCCGCAGCCTAGAAGACAGTACATATCTGACAAATCTTGCTCCAAGTAGCCATCACACCTCAGAGGACCCTTTAATCCAACTATAAGAATAAATAACCAACAAGCAAACCCCCAGATTTCTGCATATCAAAATGAATCTTCAGTTCCACTCTTCCTTTTCACATTGCATTTTCAGTCCTCAATTGAATCAGAGAAGGAAATGGACTCTCCTTCTCTGGACAGATGAGAGAGAAAGGGAATGGAAGAGGTGAATGTCTGCTCTCTTTCAGTAGTACTTAAAGAGATTCCAGTAAGAGTTGTTGCACAATAACGAAAGGTATTTTGTCCTTCAGATGCTGCTTTCCAGACATTTTGATTAAATTAGCCAGAAATAGCAGGTCTGTACCATAGCACTGGAATTGCAAGTTTACTCTGGTTTTGCAGGAGGCAGTTAACTAAGGTCATGAAAGAAGCAGCAATTATATTTCAGTTATATAGCTGGGAAGATATTTATTATGCAGACATTCCAAAAGAGTAGTGGCAGGGGACTGCTTTACAGACACCATTTAGGATAATACATTTTGAATAGATGCTGTCAACATCTTGTGCCTTGCAGAGAGGCTGAGTAAAAGGATTTAGCCATTTCTATGGGGATATTCTTTCCAGTGAAGAAAGTCCCATTAGCTTGTTGCAGTACCTGTGGTGTCTCAGTCTTTCTTTCACAGTGCCTCTCTTAATCTCATCCTGCACACTGTGGGTACACTGACAACCAGGGTAACAGCAAATTGTTTGGAGACAAATTCAGTGACAAAGAAAATGCTGTGTAAGGCTGGCAAACAGAAGGTTTATGCCATGGTTACTGGTAGCTACAACAAGGTTTTCCTACGCACAAATACAAGAATTATCCACAGACATCCCCCAACCCCCAGATGCTGTTCCCTTCTTCATTGTCCTGAAATTCTGGCTTCAAAAACTATGTTTGCTCGGTCAGCCCTTTGCAGGCATCTCCATGGAGCATAAACAGACACTGTTGAATTGAGGCATGAAATCTGGTACTGAACCAGGCCTTTGCAGGAAGCAGGGCTTGAGCTAACACTATTTCACCCCAAAAAGTCTTCCATTTCCTTCAGAGGCTTTTCAGGTACCTTCCAGGGTCTTTGATTCTCAGCAATTCATAGAGCATGCTCCACTGTCCCTTCGAGGAGGAAACTGGGTAAGGATAGATGTGCCATGCTGCCTCCCAAGAAAAACAGCTCCCTGGAAGCAGCCTGGAGTGGACACCCAGGGCTGGAAGGGGCTGTGGTGGGAACAGCCCAGGTAACCAAATGTCCTACCACAATTCTGTCAGCAGTTGCACACTGTCATCAGTTACGTGTGTGCAGTATTTTGAACACATAATGCATTCTTTGCAGTATCCCCAGGCTTTAGTTAAAAAAACCCAAACAAAACCCACAAACAAACAAAAGAACCCAACCAGGAACACTTAGCGAAAGATTTTTACAACAGTCAACAGCTGTGCTAAAATGGGGTCTGAGCAAAACCAGCCAGGGTTGATTCTCAGAAGAAGGTTTAGCCAGTCTTTGGAGCCAAACTTTTCATTCCTCTGCTCCCAGCCTGGATGGTCTGGCTTCCCCTCCCTTTAGCAAAGTGCAGTTTTCTTTTTGCTGAGACTGGCTTAGAAAATGCTCTTTGTAACAAACAACTACTCTGTAGGTTTTCCTAGTGATAGAAAACCCCTCTCTGGTCACTTAAGACAACTAATCTGTGTAGACTTACGTTTTCTTGACATTCAGATTTTGCCTGCTCTCTTTTTTTTTTAGTTCACATCACCCTTTCCAGTCTTACATCTTTTCTTCCTCTCTCCATCCTCAGTGAGATGGCAATTCAAACTGTGGAATCTACCTTCCTAAGGCTCAGAAACAGGCATGCTGGACTTTCCTTCCTTACTTTAAATCAGTAACTATTTTCCAGGGCAGACAATGAACTTCCAAACAGAAAGAGATAAGTCAGCAACGTTTAGGAAAGCTTGTTTCTCTTCTTGCAGCAGAGCACTCCCGGGCAGGTAAATGAAACATTTGCATCACCATCCCGCCCTGAAACACTTTCATCTGCCTGTTCCCAAGGCACTATTTGCATAAAGAGCAATCTACAGGAGAGCTGCCCAAACAATCTTGCCTCTGCATCAGAAATACAGTTTATTTTTTTTTCTCTCTTTATGTGCTAAGCCATTTTCAATTGGGAGGTATCCCAATAAAACATTAAAGGTATTTTAATAGGAGGGCAGCCCACTAGAATTTCAACTACTATCCAGAGAGCAAAGTGTGTGCAGAGAAGCAAAATATACAGAAGCACAGGGTAGGATGCTCAGACATCTTTCTAAGCAGCACCTGTGTGAGAGGCATGAAAAACCTTACACAACCTGTTCTTATGATAATAGACTAACAAATAAGAACCAAAGAAAGCACCCACAAAACATCATCAAGAGACTTAAAGAGTTGTGCACTAAAAAAGAATATTACTGGGTGTTGTCTTCTTGCCTTTTTTTTAACTGTCCCTCCCAATTTAGCTGTTTCTTTGGCTGCCTCTGCCCATCAGCCTCTCACTCCTGCTTTTGCTTGTGCAGGAGCAAACTCTAGGCCATGCAGCAAATCCTTCCCATGTTTCCTTCATTGCAACAGCGACCAAAAGCTGGCCCCAGAGCACCAACCAGGCTTAAACACACTCACTGTGGTTAAGGGGGAAGGAACTTGTAACAGCCTGATGCAGGCAGTCCTTTTTGGCACTAACAGCATGCAGAAACACAAATGAAGAGCAGAATGACACTTGTGGGGGAAATGCTCCCTTGGACATTTTCTAACAGTCTAACACCTGTCTCAGCACCTTTGGTACAGCCTTGGTAATGTTTATATAGGATGAACTGGGACATTCTTCTCTCTGTCATCTACCCTGTGTCTAGGGTACGATTTTAGAAATGACTGCAGCAATCAAACAAAACAATAGTGGGGCCAGACTCAGTCCAACACCAAAAACCTCCTCAAACTCCCCACAATCCATTTATTCTGTTTGCAGCAAAGGAAACCTTGAAATTAATTCTCACTCGTGCTTTTTGATGGCTACTCTGCATCATCAGTAGTAATTTGAAAATTTAATGTTATTTTCCTGCAGTTCAGACCTTGACCTGCATGAACAATCCAAAATTGTGATGTTATTTTTCTTATCTCAGACCTAGGGAGTATGTGAACAAGATGTTCTTTCTTTGGCAAGTGCAAATATCAAGACTGGTGTCTACTCTATGCAAAGTGCTTAAACCTATTTCAGCTGAATAACTGTGCAACAAGGATTACCTTTCTGTATATTCCCATATAATACTTTAGCTGAGTGGCTTTATTTCATGCTGAGCTGCAAAATTATGGGCACGTAAAAATTATCTGTAGTGGCAGGCAAGTAACATTGGCCTTTATTAACAGGAGTATTTCATTTTTCCTAACTGCCCTTCTGCAACACCTCATAATTTCTCTTGGCACAGTAACCTATATAAACTTGTATAGGTCGTGGCTCTACCTCCCTGCTAGCTGAACCACCCCCACTGTATGAATGAAGAATTAACACTTTCTGCTTTCTCATCCTACTATTGCCATCAAGTGAAATGTTGCCCTGGTTTTCAAGCAGTGCTCGTACCTGTTTTCATACATTTTCCCAGAGAATTTCTTTTAAAAAAGCTTTTCAATTCAATTTTTTTCTCCTTCCTATGCCCAGCGATGGCCGCAGCTCTGTGCTGGGCAAGGCATCACAGTGGCCCTGCCTGCCACCTGGCAACCCTCCCCATGGCATCCTCTGCACTGAGCTACCTTTCTTCCCACCACAGCAAACAAAGGTGCGATTGTGCCTGTACTGAGCAGCAGAGCTTGTTTTCAAGCCATTGGTCCCCTGGGGAATGCACCCAAGTCCCTCCCGGCTCCCAGCACACTGGCACCCAACATATGCACAACTGATTTCCCTCCGTGCATCCCTCCCAGGGCCTCCCAGCAAAAGGTAACTTTCCTGTAAGCTGGCAGATGCTCAGTGTGCTATAGGCTGCTCTAGATCCAGGTGATTTGCCTGCACACCTGAAAACACAGGCTATGATTTTGTGCTTGTAAGCACATCAGGTTTCTTTGTCAAGCTTTAGCACCTGTGCCAAAGCAAAGCAAGGAAAATAAAATAAAAGGAGAAGCGATGACCTCTTGAATTATAATATTCCTCTCTTCTAAATATTTTAGCACTCTTACACATGTCTGGCCATGAGGGAGTTTTAATTTTTGTAAAATGTTTCCTTACCAGGTATTGTTTCTCACTGATCATAAACTTACTTGCATGCAGTTTGACAGGCAGACCATGAGTGCAGCTTCAGCCTCCCACACAGAGAAGATACACAGCAGCATGCTTGAGCAAGAACACTTTTCCTGATGAAATATAACTGCTAGAGCAGTTCAGCTGAGGACATACTCTTTGACACAACCCCGTGTATTCATACAGGCTGGCCAAACCCCACTATCTCCAGATACAAGCAGGTGTTTCTTTGTTCCTTGCTCTCAGTTTCTAGCAGCACTGCTTAAACGCTTTCTCTCTTGCATACATTTTCTTAGACTATATTTCTAATTTTTCTGTTTCCTGTGCCTCTCCCTCACCTGCCTTTTGCTCGCTGAAGAGACATGTGTGCACATGGTTCAACAATATCCTGGGATATCCCACCAAAGCTCCATGCTTTCAACCCCTCCGTGAGCAGTTCAAATCCACAGCTCACATACTGAACAAGTGAACAAGTCTTTTTTTTTTTCTCTCCCCTTTCTTTTCTGTCTGCTTAGCTGTTTGTTGCTGTTATTCATAACAGAAGAGCAGCTATATCACTCATCAGTTCCAGTCAGTTTAACCCAACCCATAACACCATCATTGTAGTCAGCTTGCTGAGAGCTGGAAAAATTAGACATACCTGTTTGTAATGAATGCTGATAATTACACAACACACAAACAACAAAGCAGTCTGCTAGATCCAATCACTCCCTCAAATTGAAGACATTAACATTGATAATTGCATACTGTGGAGGCTCAAAAGGCGCTAAACAAAATTGCCTCCTCCATACTCATTATAAAAGACAGTACCAGAGCAGAGAAACTTACAGTCTAGGAGGAAAAGGATTTGACATTTCTTTTACAGATGAAGACTAGCATACAGGAATAACCGTTCAGCCAAAGATGTAATTAAGAGTGCATAGGGTAAAGCTGAAACCAAGTTAAAATAAATACTTGCCAGCAGTTTTGGCGCTAAGCCATCTTTTTAAGATAAACTCTGGGACAAAACTGAAAGATTTGGGGAAGATGTATGGGATCCAGAAATTCCACCTCTATGTGTAATCCTTTCTGAAGAGCAGTTTCTAATTTCCCAGTCTACTACATATGAATCATCAAGAGTAATTGAGCTTTTACATCTGTCTGTCATGGGATCAAAGTTACATATTTATAAGCTCTATGGGGAAGGATGCACCATAGACACTGGCATTCACATCCAGATGCTCCATTTGTGTGTGTGGTGCAACATCTTAAATAAGCTTATTTCCGGGTTCCTGATTTTGTTATTTTTGGTGTCTGAAAATGTGATTCACAAAGAGTTGCTTTTTGATCTAGGCTATTACACCAGGGAGAGCAAAGCCAGGACTTTCCAAACCTTACCAGTTTTGCCACTTTTGTTTGTTTGGTTTTTTTCCTTAATACTGAGCAGGTCTTGCAAATGCACTAGACCAAAACATGAAAATTCTCCTGACTGGCATTTAATTTGATTTTTTACCTCAATTTCCACAAAACTGTACATTCTCAATTCTACTTCCCTGTATAATATAGAACTAATGTGATATACACAAATGCAGACATCTTGCTGCTTTCTAAACCCACCACCTGCAGCAGGGTGAGGTGTCACTTGCACTGCAGATCACATCACCTGCAATTACAAATACACACCAATGTGTTTGCAAGGCATATACAGCATATGGAAAGCCTGATTTTACCACCACCAATGCTGGAGGCTGGAGACTATAGAGATAGAGCTGCAATACCAACCTGACTTCAGCACTGATTTTATACACTGCCTTGCAAAAATCCCATATGCTTTAAATCTGTTGGCAGGACACTAGTCAGTCTGCCTGCCCTAACTGCATAAATTCCCATCACAGACTCTGGAGATGTGCAGGGAGGTTTTCCGTGTACAAAGCTGCTCCTTTCTGCTGTGAGGGGAAAGAAATTATGAGAAGTGCTAGGTGTCTCTATCCTCTCATGTTGAGAGTCTTTGGTAAGGCAAAATATATGATTTCTAAACCCTGTTTAGCCTGAGAAAGACTGAATTTACACTTTCTGCACTTCAGACAGCTCTCTGACCCCTGGGTCTTAGAGAACTTGGGAGAAAGTTCTCATTCACCCTTCCCTTTGTGGTTCACTGTGCACAGGCACACAGCATGATGGCTGTGGCACCACAGCCACTTCTGACCCTTCCTCAGGAGCAGGTTGTCCTGTCTCTCCACTGCACTAACCCATCAGAGAGAGGGAGTCCAGGCCTTTGGACCACCCCAGAGCAGTCACAGTGTTCAGGTGCCTGCCTGACTGAAAAGTGTCAGCTTTGGGGAGAAAGAGACGCCTGTCTCTGGTCTAAGAGTTGTTTTTAGGTGTCTACAGGAACTGCTCAGGAAGTTTTCAAGCACAGTATAGAGGCATCTTGCGGTGCAAGAAGAAGACAGACTGGGTTATTGTCTCTGACCCTTAGGCTTTAGGAACCTAAGTCTTAGCTTAAGCAGGCTGGATCCTGCACAGAGCTAGCAGCTTATTAAGTGTTCATGTTCCTTTTCCAGGCCTTTCATAGCTCCTTGGCCATCAGCTTTCCCTACTTAAGCTCCTCTTCTCCTGGAACAGTGGCACCAAAGCTGTAGAGCTGATCAGAATGTTTTTAAAGTGGTATTGAGTCAAAAATCCTCCTTCACCAAAGATGAAACATTTCAGAGGAACATAGAATCATAGCGTAGTTAGGGTTGGAAAGGACCTTAAGATCATCCAGTTCCAACCCCCCTGCCCATAAGCAGGGACACCTCACACTAAACCATGCCACCCAAGGTTTTGTCCAACCCAACCTTGAACACTGCCAAGGATGGAGCACTCACAACTTCCTTGGGCAACCCATTCCAGTGCCTCACCACTCTAACAGGAAAGAATTTCTTCCTTATATCCAATCTAAACCTCCCCTGTTTAAGTTTGAATCCATTACCCCTTGTCCTGTCACTACAGTCCCTAATGAAGAGTCCCTCCCCAGCATCCCTATAGACCCCCTTCAGATACTGGAAGGCTGCTATGAGGTCTCCACGCAGCCTTCTCTTCTCCAGGCTGAACAGCCCCAACTTTCTCTGAATGTGACTAAAATGAAAACCCCCAACTGGATACCTGAGGTCTTTGATCTCAAATTAGGCATTCCAACACAGCCCTCTCACAAAGGCATTTTATAGGGGCTGCTTTGTATTTTGTTCCACAAAAGTACAGAGACTTCAGAAACCTCAAGAACTTTCCATGGAATGAGATGGCTGTTCTTCATCCAGTTCTGCTCTAACACTTCACAGAAGTGGGATTCAGGTAGGTATGTTCATGTCAGCCACATTGGTCATTCAAGAGAGAGTGACTGAAAGCATGATGCAGGTTCTCCTCCTTGTTTCCTTTCCAAAAATAAAGTAATAAAATAAGGTAAGAATTCACAGAACATTTTGCCTCCTTCTAAAAAGCAAAAAAAATACCCCCCCCC
>NDXB01007189.1:16981-42265 GCA_002631895.1 Agapornis roseicollis | reverse complement strand
TTTTGTTTCTTTTTCTTTTTTTTTTTTTTTTGGGGTTTTTTTTTTTTTTTTTTTCTTTTTTTTTTTTTTTTTCAGAAACACAGATATCTGACCCTCCTGGGTATTTTAAGACTGTGCTAGTGCTGCGATACATCAGGAATACAACTGCTATGGATATTCTCTTTATGTAGGCCGTTGTTCAACTGTAGCAACAAATTATACATAGCTTGTTATGAACACAACACAGGCTTTCCCCTATAAATTGCAAGCCCTTAATTGTAGTTCAGTCCATGACTGAGCCTGCACGGTTTAAGGTCTGGCTTTGTCTGATGGGCACCAGAGACACTGAATGTAGACTACTGAGGTGCCCTAACCCTTATACCTGTGTAACTGAATCATATTAATGATGCTTACATTAGCTCTCTGCTGAATGTGGTCAGCCTGCCACAAAGCAGGGTGATGTTGGCAGCAGGGCTCTGTCTGGATCCCATCCTTCCAGTTGGAGGGGAAAGCATTCCTAACCAGGAGGAGCGTGGTTTGAAAGTAGAGTGAGAGAAGTCATGTGTGCAAAGCTGGTGGGAGCTTGGGTGGTTGTAATTCAGGTGGAAGTAAGGGGAAATAAAAGGAGGAGGAATGTAAATGGTGTGTGAAATGCGAGTATGCTGGTGCAATCATAGTATTACAAATCCAAATATAAATATTTAAAATTTCTTATTTAACATCATTGTGTAACCAAACCCATGTGCAGTCAGAACATGAATGTAACTTCATTTAAATAAAGAACACAACATTTAGAAAGCAATCCATATTTAGTCAGTTTGGCAGTTTCCCCATGATGTGTCACTGTTCCAATCCCTGCATTACTAGTCATGCTGCTTTTCAGTGTTCTCTCCATAGGACAGTTCTGTAACATTCTGTGGTCCCAGCCATGACACCCTGTAAGAGGGGGACCTTACAGCCACTTAGTTGTCTGCCCTGAGCAGGGACTATGATCAGGAGTACTCTATAGGCAATGCAGAGTGCAGTTTGAATAGTAGAGCAGGGCACCCTACTCAAACCCAAGAGATAGCTCTTTTGAGTGAAATTGCTATCTATCTAGGTTGATACTCCTGGCATTGAGTATTAAGTGTTTTGAAAGAGAGTTATCAGTTGGATGGGTATGTTTTGTGTGTGTCATAATATGCCAAGCAGATATGCAGACCTGATTTACTGGTTGATGTTTGGCTCATGGTGGGAGGTAGAGCTTGAGAACAACAGCTATTTAGTCCTGAGTTACTTCTCCAGTTACTTTTCCTTTATTGCCTTTGTGCATTTTATTACAGCTGCAAAAGTGTATGTTCCTCTAATAGAAGCCAGTGACCTATATATAACTCAATTCCCTATGCAATTACTGGTACAATAAAAACAAATGATTCAGAAACTGTTTATCAAAGCTGTAAATAAACATCAACATTAAAGATCTGTTGAAGGTGATCATTTTCCATGAGGAGAGCTTATGTCCTTGTGTACACACACGGAAGTTGTGAAGTTCTCAGGTCCTGCTTCTGGCACTGCTGGTGACTGCCATGGTGTTGAGTAAGTCGCATCACTTCTACCCTGGCTTCCGTGTTAAATAGTTTCCTCTATTAACTGGCCGAATAGTTCGTTTCCTCTAGAGTACTTCATCAGGAAGCTGCCAAACCTGACGTACAGTGGAGCCTGTCTTATTCTTTGACTAGTCTCATTGAAGTTAGTGGGTGTGCTTGTTAGGCTGTAATTAGGCTTTGTTATGAGTAAGCAGCATCGGGCTATAAACCTAATATCCTTCTGAGATGAGTGCTGTTTTAAATAATAAGTAACCGTCTGCTTTGTCTATCCAGTCTAGTTGAAGTCCAGTAAGCTTTCAAAATGAAACACTGTATTATATGGCTCTAATGATTTCCTGTAAATGGCAGCTACTTCATACTGTGTTTAGATTTGCCTTATACTTGATGAAAATACATGTGCATCTTGCATTGATGTTTCCTTTGCTTACTAATACACACTTTTTAATTCAATTTTCTTATTCAAATATCCTTCTTTTGCAAATCAGCTCTTCCTGTTTGCTCCAGTACTTATTCTCATCTTGCATATTACTTTTGCTTCCAAAGCAATTATTGCTTGCATTCTGTGCTGTACTTGCTGTACAAGCATTTTCATATGTAATATAAAATAAATACAACTAGACCTGCTTAGGAAATCCTGTTTTGTTTCTTCATAGAATTACAGAACGGTTTGTGTTGGAAGGAACCTTAAAGACCATCTAGTTCCAGCTCCCTGCCATGGGCAGCAACACCTTCCACTAGACCAGGTTGCTTGAAACCCCATGCAACAGAGGCCTTGAGCACTTCCAGGGATGAGGCGTCCACATCTTCTTCAGTTTTGTCTTCCTTTTGCTTCCTGTGTTTTATCTATGAAAGTAGCTGTGTCTGAATACCTTTTGCTAACCTTATGCCTTTTCCTAGTACTAGGAAAAACATGGCAGGGTTAGGAGCTGTGTGATGGCCATCAGCAAGGGTCAGGAGTGGATGAACTCCCAGAGAACATGATCCCCTTTGCAGAAATGCAGTCAGAATTATTTTTAATAAGAAAGTCACCTAGAGAAATTCTGGTTGTCAAAATATGTCCCTCGAGCTCTCTGTGCTGTGTAGAACTGTGGCAGCATGCTGGCAGAGCATGTATGAAGCTGCCTATTTTGCCAAAAAGTTGTATATTTATAGTGGTTTCTAATGTGTTGGCTGTCCTCCCCTTGCCACCTCATGTCCCCTCACCTGCCATGTCCTTTACTCCCTTGGCTGTGTGTTGCCTTGCACCATGGGCTGGTTGTTCGGTGCCGTGAGCTGTGCAGCTCTGCTGTGAGCTGGCGCTGGGAACTGAGTGTTGGATCCTTGCTGGGTATGACTAGTGGGGAAGGGGAGTGGAAGGATGAAGTGGTGAGGAATGGAAATTGTTCAAGCCAATGTACGGCTCTCGCTTTGAGCCTTAACATGATGGTCTGAGAGTATATCAGCTGGTGACGATAGACTTGCTGCTGGCTTTGACATTTCTGTGCATAGCTTGAGATCCTTCCACCGTTTGTGGACAGTTTTAACTAAGTGAATATGATAAATTTAATCTGTATTAAATCTGTATGGTGGCGCTGGGACTGCTCAGGACAATGGGAGGTTGGTCACCAGCTCTCTGCTAAGAGGTTGTAATTTTTGAGAACATAACACAGAAACTACACCTTTTTCTCTGTGTGTTCCTTGAGGAACCACCGTTCTATCTCCTTCTGGGATGAGCTGTTCCTGATCCGGGTGGGTTTCTGTAGGGATGCAAATGGGAAGAAGTGTGTGAGGGCAGGTCTCAGTGCAGTGGTTTCCAAGAACGGGGGAAATAAAGCGTGTGGACAGTGGCAGTTTCCCCTGTGACGTTTGGGATGCACTTGTGGATTGGATCTGTTGCTCTTCTCCCATGTGCTGCGGGAGCCTTGCATCGTGCCTCAGGAGGCACCATGAGAAGGGAAGGACCAGTGGATTTTGACTTTCCTCTCAAGCCCTTTCTGAACAGAACAAGAGGAAAAAACCTCTCCCCAAGTGTTTGGTTTTTATTTTTTTCATAAAAGGTGTAAAAGCAACCACAAAACCTTCAGTGTTATGCAGATAATTTAGAGAACACCTTAAACACAGGATTTAGTTGTTTGAAGGTTAGTTTCATTGAAGTTTTGTTTGTGCCCCTAAAGTTTCCAGGTGCTTACATACTTGCTTCACAAAAAACCTTTTTTAATTTTAGCTACACTAAATACCAAAGATTTGAAAAGAATTCTTAGGCGAAAGAGCCCCCTTCTCATCTTTGAAGACTCATTACTGAGGCTTTCTGTTTTCTTTGGAGTCTCATCCTCTTAGAATAAATATTGCATTTTCAGACCACTTTTCATTGCTGAGAATTGCACTTGTTGGGATTAGGTATTATAACGCTTTCACCAACCATGCAGGGTTGCTCCTGCTTGGCTGCACAGTTGAGAAAAGGGAGAAATTACTTGCAGAGATGCTTTCCCTTAATTATTATTCTTCATTGAGGAGCAATGGTTCACCTTATTGCTGACCACTGGAAAGCATGTATTTGCCAAGTGTCCATTCCTGGAGATCTAGGACGAGAGCTGGCCCTAATCAGGTATAAGCAGAATTTCTAATGCAACTAATCCAGGTGTAAGTTTCATCAGTTTGTTTCTGGTTTTTGCTCTTTCAAGTCTTCATGCTTTGTGAAGGGAGGGAGGAAAGGATTGAAGTTTCTTTTTATTAGGCTAAGTGAATATTGGACATCAGTGCATGTACGGTCTACTTTTGGGGCAATCAGTATGGCACCCACTACATGGCCTTGCTTATGCAGTTAAAGGAACAGAAGCACTCCGGTTTTTATTTTCTGCACTTTAAGCACACTAAAATGCTGTCAAATAAGGTCTATCAGGATCCTGTAAGTTTGATGAAGCCCTTTTCTTGTGTTTGTCTTCCCTGCTAAGCTGCTCAGTATTCCAGCGTCCTCCAAAGTTCCACATGCTGTGAAGTAACGAAGCAGAACATTGAATCTTTTTAAGTCTTAAGACTGTTGGCAATCTACTGAGCATTTCACAGTGCTGTTGCCAGTGAAGAATGCCTGTGTGTATTCTCTACATTGTAATTCCCGAGTGTGAAATCAGATCTGCTACCAGTTTCTTTTTCTTTTTTCTCTTCTTCCATTCTTTTTCATATCAAATATAATATGTACTTTAATCACCCTATCTGTTTCTGGGTATATAAAGTAAGGGATTACCACTCTCTCTTTTTCTTTCTGTAGTACAGCTCAATAGTACAATTTAAATAGAATTAATGGTTGTGTGAAGAATTATAGCTTTTTTTTCTCCTTTATTTTTACATTTGAACTCCTTTTGAATATTTACCAATGTCAGTCCTATACCTCCCTATTTATATTTTAAAAATCTAATGTAATAGCATATGGCCTTTTGGTGATGAATGTTGGACTTAATGCATGCTTTCAAAACATTGTCTTGCTAAACATAGATAATTTTGTATTAATTTCAGGTTTCAGAAGCACAGTGAAAGTGTCTTAAAAAGTTGTTTGATTATGTCTGTCGATCACAAATGTTAACTCTCAAATCTTTTCCTTTTTTCCTATCAGTTTAAGCACATCAATAAACTTTTTTTTATAGCTGTGTCTTCAGCTGTGAAATGAGAAGGATGCTTACCTGGCACATCATGGAGTAATTGAAACTGGTTAGTGCCTGAGATTTAGAAAGGGACTGAGAGAACATGGAAAGACACAAGTTAGATTGAATTTGATTAGTTTGAATAAAGGGATCCAGCGGTGCATGTGGCTTAAAGAGTTGAAATTGTCTGTTCTGTGCTCACCAGCATGATGAAGTCCTTACAGGGGGATGGGAAGCCCCTGTGCTATGAATGATGGAGAAGATTCAGGTTCCTTTAGGGAAAGTTGAGCTACTTGGAGATGTTCACCCAAGGAAGCACCAGGTAGTGCCTGTTGTGAGTGTATTTTAGGTTAGCATATCTGTCATGAGTTTATCTGAGGAGAGAGTTAGAAAATGGCAGGGGTAAGGCAAATACCTATGGTGTGTATTGCTGAAGAAGCAAGATCACTTACGGGCAGCTTTGGGATTCCCATTTGCTAGAGTTGAAATGGAGAAGGGGCTAAGGTGCCAACTTCTGTCTCCTGTCACAGGTGTGAGTAGGACCATTTCTGGATGCAGTCATTTGTTGAGGTAATAACTAATTTTGTTTCTGTATAAACTAAATTTCATGCTTGAAAATAACATGGGCATATGTCTAGTCCCTGCTTATTGGAGGTAGGTTTAAATAGGGGATTATATTTTTGGTAATTAGCTGACCAAACAGGAGAAAGAGCATGCTTTCACACTTGTAAAAGAACAAATTGTTCTTGTTGTTGAGAATAATCTAGCTTTTTCATCTGAAAATGAAGCTAGTTAAAAAAATTGTCAAAGCATACACAATACACAAGGTCTGCTGCTAAGTATTCTTTACTTTAAATGAACATATTTATTCACTGATTTATCTTCAGTAAAAACATAGGGATTATAATGTGATGAAGCTGTCAGGGACATGGATGTAATGAATCCTGGAAGCTTAGGTGAGACTATGGAAAACTTAAGTTTCCTTATACTATTGAGCTCACAGGGCCTGCAGACTATGACTAGCGAAGAATAATAATTGTTTTTTCCATAATGCTGATTTGCAAAAATATTTTCATGTCTTTAAAATAATAATGAAAAGCTTTGAGTATTCACAGATATCCTTGTTTAAGAGCAATCTAAGCTTCTGTAATACTTGTAGTTTTCTGTGATCCTGTTCTGTGATTGTGGGTAGGATACAAGCAGCATTTGTTGAAGTTGTATGCTTTGCCTTGCCATGGCCTCGCATGTTTTTAGTGAAAAGTGTGAACACTTGAAATGTTGGAATTTCTTTTACGCAGCAGCACTCTGGGATTTTGCTTTCATTCTCTTTAATCTGGGTGAATCCATCTAAACAGCTATGCTGACATGGCAGTCATCATACAAATGTTTACATTTTGCTGTAGAATAGAGGAAAGCTCATGGAAAAAAAATATGTTGAGATTTGACACACAGGTGTGAGTGGTTTCAGGATGCTGTTGCATCCCTTGTTTCCTGGAGTTGTCTGATACAACAGTTGTGGCATTTTTCTCCCATGTGAAACTTGTTGATGTTAGCTATGCTTTTTTGGCTTCCAGAGACATTTAATGAAGCCTCCTCTTTAATATCCCATGAAAATATATAGCAAGATCAGAGTGGAGCAGAGCTGTTTGTTTATCACTTTCCTGGCAGGGAAAGTCACAGATGCCATTCTGACTTCTTCCTTGCTGCCTGGTGTGGGTCACATTTCATGGTTTACTTGTGACCTTTCCTGTGAAAGCTACTGTACTTGTGTTTGTTAGTGTAGTTCTTGCTCACGCTTAATAAAGGCAGGTTCTTTGATGCTGTTGGCATGATTCTGTACTTGCAGATCCTCAGCTGCACTGATCTGCTCATAGTTAAAGCATAACAAGTTCCTGCTTGTTCATTCACTTGCTGCCCAAAAGACTTGGTGAAAACTTGTGTGTTTTGGGTTAGGTGTATCTCATACTCAGGATACAAGTTTTGTTTCAAAATGGAGCAGGGCAATATGATGGAATACATCATGATCTTTGATGTCAAATCATGACATATTTGTTTCAGTGTGGAACATTATGTAGAGAAAAACTAATAATTCAAAAAAGCAAACAGGTCAGCCAGGTGCAAGAAACTGTGTCTGTTGTGCTTTATAATCTAAACAGTTGCATGTTGATCTAAAGATTTGGAAAGCTTCCCTTCCTCTATTTTGAGGTATTTTATCATTTTTTCCCAGTGAAAACAGCAATAATTTGTTGATTGGATGAATCTTCCAAATCTGTTTACATTACCATTTTAATTGGAAAATGAATGAAAAGCTGTTTTAACCAGGGGCAAAAGCAGATATGAAAGAAGTAAGAATCCTCAGAGGGACTCCATCCCTTACTGGAGTGGCCTTTGGTATGCCTGTTAGCAACACATTTAAGTTATTCATATAAAAAAATCTAATGACCATTCAGTGCTTCTTCAGTGATGTTCTTCTGAAAAACAAGAACTTTAAAAACCTGGTAGGTTTTGAGACCAGATTTTGACTGCTTTAAATGAAAAGTTGCTGTTAGATGTAGACTTGTAGTTAATAATGAGAACTCAGGAGCGCCTTCCAGTGATCACAACTGCTTTATAAGTACTTAGTCTAGTCTTGCTTCTGTTAAAACTAATGAGAGTTTTGCTACTGGCTTTGGTGCAAGGCTATGTCTCTTTAATTATTTGAGCTTCACTGAAGTTTGGTAGTAATTGTAAAGTTAAAGCACAGGCACAGAGTCAGAAAAACAGACATGAAATCCTGGCCCCATGGAAATTAGCTGACTTCTATTGTGGGTTTCCTCACAGAGCTTTTTAATAAGCTACTCAACCAAGATAACTGCTGTTCTGTAGTTTTCTCTGTTTGTAAAGTGGAGGAAATGAAACCATAAATCACGAGGTGGTCATGGGGCTTCGTGTATTAATAATCTCTAATGGAGTGTTAGATTGTTTTGGTTGAAGCATGATGTGGATATGTATATAGGTTATTGAATCTCTTGTAAATAATAGAGTTGTCTCTTCCCTATATATTAATTCACTAGTGGAAACATAGCAGAGAGAAATCTCCTTTACTAGGAGAAGGTGTATTTAAGCAGGTACCAATTAATTCTCCTAAGGTACCCATAGCTGGATGGCTGTTTCAGGCAAGGGCGTTTCCTCCTTGATGATCCTGGTGGTGGTTTTCTTTGTATTTTTTTTTCCACCTGCAACAGGAAATTAAAGAATCATGGCCCTGCTTTCATAGTGAGTGCACACAGTGTATGCTGTGTGCCTTTGTAGTAAATACCACGCCATCACAAGCTAACAATGAGAGGTTATGCTGGCTGTATTGCATTGCATCTCTCCTGTCAGAGATGCAGCAGGCGTGGTGGTGGATATCCCACCAGTGGTGTGCTGCTCAGAGGTGGGTGTATAACCTGCCCCTTGCTCAGCACCTGGCTCAGGACCTCCTCTGAGCTTAAAGATCAGTCATGGGAGTTTGAGTGATTCTTCAGAAGCTTCAGTCAGGGCTTCCCTCAACCTGTGGTCAGACGCGGTCCTCCCATGTCTCACCACAGCCATTCTCTGTGGCTTTGAAGAGGGAAGGTTGAAGGAAGTCCTGATTGATTTTGCTGTACAGGTCTGGGGATTAGTATGCAAGTCATGAGACCCATAGGAATCATCAGCCAGCCCTTTTATCTCTTTGATGACTTTCTGTGGCAGTGTTATGGAGCAGTGCTGCGGTGAGGCCTGTATATTCTGCAATCCTGAAAGACACAAGATGGGTTTTCAGTATCTGTTTAACTAGCTTTAATGTACAGTCAATAAGCAAAGGCAAAACCAAATTAGAAATACAGGTGTTGCAAAGATTTGTGGCAATGCTGAGTTATATCTAGAAGAAGACAGTAGAAATTGAAATTGCTGCAAAATGATTACTTAACATAGGCTGTAGGTTGGCAGCAGCCTAAGAAAACCTATCTGTGAACGGAATGGTGTCTCCTCCACTGCTGCAGTCCCACCTTCCCCTCCCTGCTCAGCCATTTTAGTAAGCAGACAGAAACAAAACCCATGGGATAACAGAAAAACGAGGTTATTTTCTGTTGGGTAAGTGGCTCAGGAGCAGAGGGCTGGGATGCTGGCAGACAGCAATTAGGTGGGCTTCAGCTGCATGAAATTGGGGCCTCAGGGCTTCCCTCTGCTTCGTATCACAGCTCTTAACTGACCATTCTTTGCTGTGACTGGAGTGGGGCTGGGGAAAGGGGTAAGGGCCAGCACAGCTCCCGGGAATTCAGAGGCTAGACCTATGCCTCAGCAGTGACTTCTACCTGCTCTTGAGCTGGTCAGTCTTCCTTTGCTCTTGAGAGACTTGGCTGGAAATAAAAGAAAATTTGGGGCATGATTTGAGCTGAATCTTGGCATTAGCGCCTATTGCTGTGCCCTCCTTGCACTGGCATGTGTGTGTGTGTGATTGCATGGGGAAGCAGAGAGAGTGAAAAGCCAACTGTATGTTGGGCCACATCAAAAGGAGTGTGGCCAGCAGGTTGAGGGAGGTATTCTCCCCCTCTGCTCCACTCTTACGAGGCCCCACCTGTAGTACCGTGTTCAGCTCTGGGGCCCCTGATACTAGAGGGACATGGACCTGCTTGAGCAAGTCCAGAGGGGGGCCATGAAGATGATCAGAGGGCTGGAGAACCTCTGCTATGGAGAGAGACTGAGAGAGTTGGGGTTGTTCAGTCCACAGAACACAAGGCTCAGGAGAGACCTTAGAGCAGCTTCCAGTACCTAAATGGGACCTGCAAAAAATCTGGAGAGGGACTTTTTACAAGGACAAGGGAAAATGCTTTAAAGTGAAAGTGTTTAGATTAGACATTAGGAAGAAATTCTTTATTATGAGGGTGGTGAGGCACTGGCACACATTGCCCAGAGAAGCTTTGGCTGCCCTGTCCCTTGGCAGTGTTCAAGGACAGGCTGGCTGGGGCTTTGAGCAACCTGGTCAGTGGAAGGTGTCCCTGTCTTTAAGGTGCCTTCCAGCGCAAATCAGTCTGTGATTCTATGACTTTTCAGCTGGATCAGTTCCTTAGGCCTGTTTGCTGCTGGGGCAGCACCAATCCCTGTCTGTCACAGTGCAGAGCATCCCTGTCCAGCAATCTGGGCAGGACTGGCTGTGGGTGGTGTCTGCTGAAGCAGCACTGCTGCCAGACTTTGGATTGCTGCTTAAATACAGCTCATGCTGCTCTGATGCTTAGTTTAATTTGGTTTGGCTTCCCTAGAGAAAGTCATTTGTTATGAAAACTTAAATATAATAACATTGCTTGTCTAATTCCTCCCTTATTAACCATATGATGTGCCATAGGGAACTGGAAGGTTACATTTTTTCCCCCCCAAGAATGCTGGATTTCAGTAACCATGAGGCTGGGTTAGTGCTGCGTCTCTATACCAGTAAGCCTGCATTGAAGCATTTGTTGAAGTTGCAAAGGAATGTTAATTTCTATGATTCTGTGATTTCCAGTTAAATTTTCACGTTTGCGTTTTATTATGAGTACTAAGATATTTCAAAGTATTTTGAAGAGATCGTTTTGGAATACAGCTTTATTATTTTGTTGAAGCTCAGTGCCACTGCATCTCACAAAATATAAGTTGCTTTAGGAAGGTGAGCATCTCCCTTGGAGTTTTATAAGCAAATGCATTTATCTAGTTGTAGATCAAGTGCTAGATTTATTTTTTTTTAACACATATGTGAAGCTGAAGAGAAGGAAGAATTAAATACGTAGAGTTGCCCTGGTGTTCAAAAAGCTTACTACAAATGCATTTACTGATGCCTTAGACGTTGGTAATTGAAATGCCCTCCCCTTACAAACATATTTGTTATCTGTTCACTTTGGCATATGTGGGCCAAATTAGCGTTCAGTGGTAACTACATTAATTAGAAAAACTGGACAATATTGGTCTTAATGTTTTGCTTTATGGGAAATACATGATCTTATTTGCGGTATCGGTTGGCTACCCATGTATGTAGTAATTATAATTGTTACAAAGAAGTAAACCAAACGCATCTTTTCTGATGCTACACGAATTCCATTGGAAATCAGTAACGATTACAATGAACATGCATTTTTTAAGAAGATTAAGTAAACAAACAAAAAGATAAAAGGTTGGTTGGCAGGCTGACAACTTGCTAGAGTTTCTGCTGACTTCTCCGAGTTTCCACTGTGATCTCCTTCCTTTGAAAACAGGACAAACGAGTTCAAAATTATCTGCCTGTGCTGTCTAAATTGGCTGCTTTTTTACTGCCACAGTAAATGAATTTTGATTTAAGAGATGCTTTGAGCAAAGGTGGTGACAGATTTATGCTCTGCAAAGCTTTACCTGGTGACCTGAGTCTCTAGGCTTGGAATTATTCTATATTTAGAAAGGAACAATTAATATAGCAGGAGCAAATGAGATTTTTTTATTACAACTGCGTAGCATTTATGCAGATAAAGGCTGCACTTTGGTTTATGGATGAAAGCTTTATGCTTTTTTTTCTTCTTTTTTTTTTTGGTATGCATAAAAGGTCAGGTCAGAGTCCAAGTGCACAGATTCGAACCTAAGTATGTGTCCTTTTGATTTCATAATATGTTTTAAATCAAATGTGAATAACAACAGAGANTTGATGAAAGCTTTATTCTTTTTTTTTTTCTTTTTTTTTTTTGGTATGCATAAAAGGTCAGGTCAGAGTCCAAGTGCACAGATTCGAACCTAAGTATGTGTCCTTTTGATTTCATAATATGTTTTAAATCAAATGTGAATAACAACAGAGAATGCTGCTGAGTAAACTTAGCTCAGTGAATGCTTGGGAGAACCGTTTTAACAAAGTGCATAGTAAGCCAAGGCAAAGACTCTCAACTCCTTGCATTTTAAGCAACACTAGTGAAGTGAGCCTTTATGTGGAAGTCTTTAAAATTCAGATTTACAATACAGTCAAATCAATGTCAGTGTTCTCACACTTGCGTACTCCATATGGAGGAGACTTATCAATTAAAGCATATGTAATAAGATTCTTAGGATGTTTTATGTATGCCAGAGGCAGCATATCTTTTTGTTAGCTGCTTTGCTTACAGGACTTTGCCTACTCGGTAGATTTAAATAGTGTGCAATATATAAAAGGAATGAGAAGTATATAAGTATAAATAAATATAAGCAGATATCTGATGGGAGTAATTTCCTGCAAAGAGAAGATGCTGACTGAATGCACTCTGTTTTTCCCCATTGTTGTGTTTTTTTTTTTCTTTCCATGAGTTTGTGTGCTTTACAGAACAGCAAAAAGCCTTTAACGAAGTAATTTGAACTATAAATTGCTTTAACATTAAAGTAAATTAAAAGAATTATTATCATTTATAGGAATGGTGAGATGCCAATAATATTTTCTTTCTTAGTGCCAGTTAAAACAGTTTTATTTATATTAGTCAAAATGTGCAATTATAAGTTTTTTATCTGCTGCTAGTAGCTCTTCTACTTGATGTTTTGGTTTGGAGTAAGCATGAAGTTTGGGCTTTAATTTAGTGTGTCAGAATATTTTTCCACTCAGTTTTTTAGCAAGGAGATTTTTCAGGTACTTGATTGTGGATTTTTATCTGGCTTAGGTCACCTTTCTGCAAAAGCTGTTTTAAAGCAGTAAATTACTACACTTGGGAATCTGAAAAATTTGTATTCCTTTCAGAACTAGTACAATGCTTGTGAAAGTTTTGATCAATGTATGTGTCAGCATGGTGCAGGCATGGGTAAAGAGGATGTTTTATTGCTGCGTGGTTTCTTCAGATACCATATGCATTTACCACCTTGGTAATACTAATATCGGAGCAGGTAAGGGTGAGAAGAGATGACAGAGATGGAAAAAAGCAAGGCGGCTACAATGACTCTGACAGGGAACATGGCTTTCCCTGTGCTGCTCAGTGCTCTGCTCTGGCTGGAGGGGTGGCCAGGTTGGCCATCACACAGGGAAGTTGGCCTCTGCAGTACTAGGAGAGGCACTTGCTTCTCAGGTGGAGTCTGTAAGCAGATCTCATGTTTCTTCTACAGCCTGTCCAGGTTTAAAACCCCTGGAATTCATCAAGCCCATTGTTCAGTAAGAGGACAGACTAGTTTTACATGCAGTGTGTAAGGCCAATATTGCACAGTCCAAGAGTTACAAGAAAGTGTTGGTATGCATTAAAAACCCCCATACATTTGACCGAGTTTATATTAATACTTTTATGTGAAAAGTTGTTTTAGGAAAAGAGTTCATCTTGCATCAAATCCAGGTTTAAATAATGAAGTCCAAGATTCTCTAGTTACTGATGAGTTTTGTACATGGTGCTATTGTAATTTTTGGAAGAGAAGCAGGAGTGACTTCATTTGAATTCAGGGGTATGTCTTTTTTCCACCATCTCCTAGAACTGCTCTGAGAGGAACACATATATTCTGTATCCCTCCACAAAACTACCAAGGGTCCGTATTTACAAAGCCCATATTGAAATGTGCTAGTCCTTCTCAAATAATTAAAAATGAATTACCAAGAAAAAGGGCAGCCAGTCAGGTTGACAGTTTCTAGGAGTATTCTAAGCGTTAGTAACAGAAATCTGTTCATTATGTTTGTGTAAACTTCCCCCAAAAGGGAAGAAATGTGCGGTGCAGTGCTGTGTTAGCGTAGCCATTCTTTCTAGTGTTTCTGCAGTTTGCTACAGAACAATTCCCTTGTGACTCCCCCTGTAGAAATGTGTTGATATTGTGACTGATCACCCCTGGGAGAAATAATGGGTGAGGGGGAGTGGTGATGGAAGGATGAAGGAAATGGTGGGAGGATGGAGGGGGATGCTAGTTTCATGAAATCACCAGCAGGTAGTAAAATGGAGACTTGTTTGGGGTAATTTTCAAACCAGCAATGAGGAGGTTGGCACAAATGAAGCTTCTGAGGGATGGGAGGTCGAAGCATGAAGCTTGATGGGCACAGTGCAGTTGGCCAGGGGAAGCGATGACCTGTATGGCCACAGATATTTTCTCTCAAGCACACAGTTTGCTTTTTGCCACATCAGGTGGGCTTGGGCACCTAAGCGTCGGGGGCAGTAGGTGTCTGAGAACTCCAGCTTTGGTTGTTACAGCTCTCTGTTGGAGAGCAGATTTTACCTCCACAGGAAATTTGATTTTGTCATCATGTTCCTATGAATAGACTTGCATGCTTTTGCTGGAGGCTGGCTGTGTTCAGGGAGCAGACTGCTGGTTGCACTGGTGTCATGAGGGTGAAGCTGACAAAATCTGTATCACTTGAGGTTCATTTATAGGCAAGAGCTTGTCTGCAGCTGCGGCAGGTAAAGGAAGCCATCCAATATCTTCCTTACCCCATGACAGGGAGCATTTGGGCCGTGGACCATTTTCCCCAAATGATGGCGAAGAAACATTGGGCTGTTTCTCAGAGGCAGTGGTAGGTCCAAACTGCTGAGAATACAGAAAATGGAATATAATAAAAACCAGGCTGAAATGACATCATTCTTTTCTGTTTCACAAGCATGCACTGCATGTGTGGACAGTGCACAGATGTTTTGCTTTGATAACTTGCTGTGTAGGTTTATGGACTTGGAATGTTTGTAATTAGAGAGGTTGGGTTTATTTTTGACTGTGTGAAATTCTGGGAAGCATGTCTCAAACTTTAACTTATATCTCTGTAACATTCAGGGTGTTCTAGTCATAATAATTCACTACTTTAAGTACTTAGCATTCTAAGTATTTTTTACTACTCCTCCTCCTCCTTTTTTAGTCACTAATTGTTTCCAGGCATTTTTTCACCATGATGAAGACCTTTGTTGATGTTTTCCTTTTTTTTTGTCTTTAAGTGCAATATGTAAGGAGGTGTTTTGATCCCATCCTCTTGCTCGAAAGTCTGAGCAGTAAACTTTGAACACATCATGTTTTTTTGCCATCAGGATTTCCTGCCAACAGTGTCTGATACCACAAAGAAGAAAAAAAAAAGGTGAAATCTCTGGAGAGCTTTTGTAATGGTTTGTGTTAGTATATGATTGTATTCCAGACCAGACTCTATTGTGTCTAAGAACAGGATTGAATCTGCTGATTGCTAGAGAACAGCTTTGCTAGGTGAACATAACACATTCCATAGGTTTCTCCCTTTTATGGTCTCGGCTACAAATAGTTTTTTAGCTTCAGTATGGTTTAGCAAATGTAGTCTGCTTTTAAATAGATGTGCAACATACGTGTTTCTGCTTTAATAAAGGGCCAACAAGCCACAGATCAGATAAAAAAATCATTTTTCACTCTGACTATATAATCCTACTAAATGGAGTTTATTTTTCCTTGTATGTCTTTTGTTTGCCAAAGTTCCTGTTCTTTGATATTATCCCGAAGTTTCCAAAGAACTTCCCAATCAAATCACCAGGACCTTATTTTGGCATTTGTGTTGATGGAGGCAGAAATGCTCTAAGTCAAGTAGAAGAAGGAATTAAGCAGTAATATAAAGGTAGTGGAGAATGGTAGCTGTAGCAGACTGCTTCAGCTATGGACCAACTCATTTACAGTAGTGCATAGCTTGTGTTTCTTTACACAAGATTTGTGTTTTAGAGCAGTGTAAGGGATCGATAAAATGGGATAAAAAATTAATTTATATCATATGAATATGGCTGTGCTGAGTTCTCAAAAAAAAAAAACCCAAACAAAAACAACCCAAACCCACAGAACAAACCCAAAACTACAACCAACCCAAACCAGCAGCAACAACAAAAAAACCCAAACCAAAATCAACCCATGTTCAAATGCCCCATACTTGTAAAATCTTTGAAGACAAAGAAGCTTTAGTTTAAAGGCCTTTTTAATTCCATCCTGAAACTGTGGCCTCTCTCCTGTGGGCAGAGGGTCATCTTTGTCCTTGTGGTGGAAACATCAGCTCTTGTTTTGCCCAGTATCTTTTCTTTCAAATCCCCCTTAGTAAGCTCATGTGTTGTCCAGCACTCCAGTGGTTGTCTTCTTTTATGTGGCAGAAGCATGTGACATTTGTTGTAACTGCTCTAGACTATTATTTAGTTCTAATTCTAAAACATTGTATGATTCCAAGGTGCTAAGGTTTGTTTCAGGTAACTGACTCTTCTGCATTGCTTATGTCTTGCCCCATCTCTATTTCATCATAAAACCAGAAAAAGTAATCTGGGTTGACCACTCTTGTTTAAAACATATTTTCAACATACTCCAGTGTATCTAGTCAGTCATTAATGCTTTTTCTTTCTCACCCTCCTTAATATATTGGCACAGTTTTCTCTAAGAAAGGACAAAAGGACAAAATGTCAGTCTGTATTGGCAGTGATATAGGTCACTTGGCTAAATCAGACATATTTCATCTTTAGTTATGAAGTGTTAAATGTTGATTTGGTCCCTTCTTGCATTTTCTGAGGACAAAAGCAGCTTTTTTTGGAAGCTGATCTGCAACCTGGAAGTAAACTGTCTCCTAGAGGAAAACAAGGAAACCATAAACAAGAAATTTTTCAGTGGGTACTTGTTTAATATTTCACACCAAGCAGTATAAAAACTGGTTTGCTCATGTGTTGGTGAACTGGCTTCAAAAGGTGGTAGTGATTGAATTTTTTGGTTTGGGTTTTTTGTCCTGAATTTATTATTGATGCGGGAAGAACGAAACAGGACAGGAAGAATATAGATGAAGTATGACTCTCGTGACAGTAGTTGATAGCTGGGTGGAAGCATTCATGGGGAGCCGCCTGCTTGCCTTTACACACACCCAGCTTTGGGTGATTGAGAAAGAGACTTCTTTTAGACAGAGCTGGTGAAGAAAGGGAAGGAGGTAGACGTGCTAGTCGTGATCACATTCTGGTCATCTCAACCGTTGCTTACTTTGTGCTTAAAAAGACCCTATGAAGTTACACGTTTTAAGAATGGGGGCTTTTAAAGATGAAGTGTAGGGTTGGCATTTTTTCTTTGTTGTTTTGAAAAGGTTTGATTAAAATTCGAGTGTAATCATCAATGATGAGAGCTGTTGACAATCAAGATCAGATTTTCAGTAAACTCTGACTAAAATAAGCATTGTTGGACAAGAATTTTAAGTTTCTTTAGTTAGGTTTTGAGTGAAATAATTTTAGTCACTTATGCTTATGTTTGGTTGTGAGTTTTCTGGGAGAAGAGACTGAGTCAGTGGTTCATACTTGCTAAATCCTTTACCATATACAAAGCTGTTTTGCTTATTTTTGTACAGGTGCTGCTTCAGTTCTTGCTTCTAACACTTAGGATCTTGCAGTATTTTTGTTAGTGGGCTTGTCCTAGCTATTTAGTGGTGAGCAATTACTTAGTAAATTTCACTACTAAGGGTGTGCACCCAATTTTTCAATAATGAAAGCCTGTATTTTTCTTGCTTCCACCCTGATCAGGCATTAGCTTGACAGAAGTGGCGTTAAAACTATTGAATGCAAGCATTCAGCACCCTCCCCAGGAAAGCATCCCTTATCTTGCTTTGACTGCATTCCTGCAGAGTAACTGCTTCCATTACAGAGAATTTGGCTAAGATCTTCCCACCTGTAGAAGTGTGTTTAACCAAAGCACTCAGGATCTTGAGCTTACCCCTCAAAAATAATGAAATATGAAAATAAAAAGGATTATTTGTAATAACTCTTTTATGGTGTTTGGGTTGTGTGAATTTCCCCCATCCCTAAAATGAAGTTTAGAAATGTTCTCTTTTCTTTGAAGATAAAAGACGAGACTCTCGCCCAGGTAAGTGACTCCCAAGAACAGGGATGTGGGAAGCAGCAGTACAAACATGATTCACCCTGAATTTTGCAGAAATTGGCAGCACTGTGAAAGGCAACGTATGCATGGTGTTTCCCCCCACATCCCGTATGCAGAGCAGCAGCGTGGTTGCTCTGTGCTACCTTGCCTTCCTTGGCTCAGTTTCCCACTTGCACTATCCTGGGAAGCTGCACGTGGAGAGGGAATGATATCAGAGAAAGTGTCTAATGAGGTTAAAGATACTTTCTCATGTGTCTGTGTGTGGCTCTGACTAACAGTGTCCATCACTAGAAAAAAGCAGTCATTACGGAGAGTTTGTGGGATGAGAAGGAAAGGTACGAAGGAGGCCAGCTTTCCCGCAAGGAGATGCAGACCCAGTTTTACAGGCAGAACCTGTAGGACAGCTGCAGATGAACCTCTGCTGAAGACATGCAAAGGCAACAGCACCCTCGAGTTTAAAACTAGCTGGTGGTGCCTAAAGGATGAATGTCTGTCCAGCGGACCTGCTGCTGAAGACTAGGAGTGCATTTTAGATTGCATCTTGAACTGGTTTTCCAGGAAGGGGTGTGTGCGTGTGTTGCATGTTTTGGCTGGGGAGTGAGATTGTGTCACCTCAGCTACAAGACAGTGACATCTCTTTTCCATCAGGGCTGAAGGGCCAGCAACGCCTGTCCTACCCTCCACTCACATGAATGACTTTTTTTCTCTACTCCGTGCTTGCCGCTCTAGCACAGAAATGTATTTTCTGCCCTGTGTTGTAGTGGCTTTCTGCAGTAAGGCCTGAAGGTGAAGGTTTCCACTAAAAATATGATCAAAAAGCAGTGTTCAAAGCCAAGCAGCAGGCATCAACTTTGCCAAGGGGGCCTAGAGTTAAAAATTTGTAAAGGAAATCAGGTTCGTTGGAATTAAGTTGGAAATACACTTCTACTTAATTTCAATAGGCTACCCTAACTAACCGTGATGTCTGTAGTTGGCTGACAATGCAAAAATAACCTATGAACTAAAAGAAGAATTTACTTCGGAAAACAGCTCTTACATTATTTACCTTGGCTTCATCTTCTCCTGAACTGGGGAGAACATAACAGTGTTTCCCTTTCTTGATCCCTGTCTTGGCTGGTTGCGGAGGTGCTTTTGGATATAATGAAACCTTCTTAGCAGAGGAGAGAACTTCCAGCATAGCAAAACTGATTGCCAAACCTAAAAATAAAAAAAGAGTGTGCATCCAGTAATGACCTTCCTGTGATCTTGGATACCATACTCCTTTTGTGGTGTGGCAATGACTTTTCCACACATATTTGTTGAAGTGTTTTGAATCTGTTTCAGTGACATAATTCACATCAATGTTCTAAGCGCTCTCTTTGCCCAACCATGATCTCAACCCACTATGGAGCTTCTTTACTTACTTTTCCTTTGTTGAAAACTACCAAAGACTTCAGGCATCGCTTTCCCACGCATAGTGACAACAAAGCACTATTTGAAAAAAAAAAAAAACCCTAACCACAAACACGCACACACAAAACCAAAAAANTTCTTTACTTACTTTTCCTTTGTTGAAAACTACCAAAGACTTCAGGCATCGCTTTCCCACGCATAGTGACAACAAAGCACTATCGAAAAAAAAAAAAAAAACCCTAACCACACACACGCACACACAAAAACAAACCCAAAAAAACCCCACCTCTGCAAACAGATCTTTCTCCAAAGAAGAGTTCTGTTTGAGACTGAAAATCAAATCTTCTTGGTTTGTTTTTGAGGTAAATGGTGAACAGGGATACAGGAATACACTCTGCTCTGGCCTTCTTATTAATACCCTGAACTGTCCAAAGGGAAACAAACTTGAGAGTTTGTAAAAGCCCCTCGACAGATGTAGCCTTGGGGGCATGCCTGATTAACCTGACACACTGCTCCTGAAGAAGTTCCCATTCTTTCAGTGCTCATGTCCACCTGCCTCCTTCAGCTTGCTGTCCCTTTGGCTGTGCTGACACAGCTGGTTTGGGGCCATACCTTGGCCCACTGCAGTGATTTAGATTAAATCTCAGCATTCTATCCCTAGCACTGTTCAAGGCCAGGTTGTATGGAGCTGTCAGCAACCTGGTCTAGTGGAAGGTGTTCCTACCCATAGCAGGGGATCAGAACTAGATGATCTTTAAAGTCCCTTCCAACTCAAACCATTCTGTAATTTCTGAATGTGGTTGCTCTGGTTGCCAGGCAGTCCCTGAAGCAGCTGTGCTTGCACAAGAACAAGCATGCAGAGAACAGGGAAAGATGGGAACTTTATTCTCTGGTTTTACTTGATAGCAAAGGAATAGGTGCCTTGTAATGACACCACCTGAGAGTAGACCCCGTTGACTTTCTGGAAGGGTGGGCTGCAAGCCGTCTTCTGGGGGTCTCCTAAGTTTCCTTCTGAAATACTCTCAATGACCCCTAGAGCAGGCCAGAATTTGAAGGCCATAAAGGAGCTACTTGTCTGTTGGTTTAGGTTTCTTACAAGTGTCTGAAAAGTGGCACTTTTTTCCTCTTTTTACTTATTTTTTTAAGAGAAACCATGCTAACTCAACAGCTAAACTGTGCCTTTTAAGATGGCCCATTCACTGATGAAGGATACTTGCAGGTACCATATATTTTAGCCAAGACCTGATTTCTCCTCCCACCCTGAGTGGTCTTTAGGGCTGTCAGTCTGTTGCCTTTTGCTGGCCCTAAACTAAACAGAGTAACTCAGAATCCTATAACCAGAGCAGCCCTTCATAAATGAAGGTCAGTTGGGTGCAGTGCTGTAACAGCAGCCTGTAGACACAGCCTTAAACCAAGGCATCTTTTGTTAAGCCAAGGAATATCAACTGCACTAAGAGTTCCTGAAAGTGGGTGGTTTCTGCCGCCAAGCTCAGTAATGCTTTGTCATAATGAAAAAACAATACTGTCTGCAAGTGAAGATTGAAAGCGTCTCCTCACATCTGTTTTTCTAAGCTTGGGAAAAGGTGTCATTGGATGAGAAGAGCAAATCCTGCTGTGGCCATGCTCATACTTGAAGGAAAAGCTTTAAATGCTAGCAAATGCCAAGGCGTCTTTCATGAAGTTAGCTTTAATTTATTTTTAGACTTGATTAATAGTTACTGCAATATTTGCCTTGCACATTTTTTAATGGAATGCTTTAAAAAACTCTTTTAATATGTGATCCCTTCTGTGTAATTGTGCTCTCATACAATGTCTTTGGTGAGAATGAACTAGCAGAGTTTTACCCAGAATTGTTTGGAAGACACCAGTGTGGAAAGCAGAGATGAGTCACTTGCCTTGGAGCAAAAAGAGCTAGCGATTAACCACAGAGCATGGCATTATCTCTGTGCCAAAGCTGGCTGAGAAAACCAGCATGTTTTCCACTCTGCTATTTCAGGAAAAAAAAAAGTAATGCGGAGAAGTATTGGCTATTTAAGCAATCTTGATAATCTTGGCAACTTGAGGAGTTTTAGAAATGTTAGCATGGGAGGCATGTGAATCAAAAGAAGGTGGTAGTTCCCATCTAGAAACCATTGTTATTTTTATTTGATGAATAAATACATATGAAACATTCTCCTTGCTTGCCAGCAGACTCCTCCAGGTGAATAAACCTGGTTGCATAACAAGAATGTGTTATGTGATAGAGCACATGGGTAGATACGGAGTATTTCTGCATAAATGTATTTTCTGTGTAATCCCATGTGTCCATATTAGTATTTCTTTAGGAATCTCTATATGGCATAAGTTTCTACTGCTGGCGGCTTACCAGATGTCTATAAACAGGGAATATTTATTGCAAGTGAAATAATAAATCTCTGTTACTTCTCAATGTCCTTTAGTTTATATTTGCATTTAGTGCAATAAGGTTCATGTTGATGAAGGTGACTTGACTTTACAGGCTGAACGAGGTGAAAAACACAGTAACTAAATCTTCTTTTTGATTTCTTCACAATAAAAATCTATTTTTTAAACCATATGTTGAATATTTTGTTTTGGGAATGTGTTTTATTTAAATTAGTTTGACATTTCCTTTTACATCTAGTAGCCTTTACTTTCGCTTACACAGAGAATACAGTAAGAAAGGGGTTAGCTTCCATTTTCAGGTCCTACTTCTTTTCCTCAGCCCTCACCTCCTGAAAGATGTAAATACGTATTGCTGTTGTGGGGCACTGTCCTGGGACCTAGGGCTGTTCATGTAGAGATCTGCTGTTCCACTTCTTCCTACATTGTGTGCAAGCTCAGTTATCAAGCTTGAGCCATGTTCCTTGTTTCATCCAAGAAGAAGGTGAAAGACCTCATGAAATACTGGACTTGGCACGTGGGCTGCCAATTGTGCCAATTGCTTTACTTTGTTTAGTGAAAGAAAAAAAAAGGTACGGGAGCAGTACTTTGGCATTGGCCATAGGAGAAGTCATGCTGACAGAGGTGTTTGGGAGTTAATGATGAATCAGGATTGATACTCTGCTTCTGAACATCTGAAGAGGAAGGCTTTGAAGAACTTGCATGATGAGGAGCTTAGAGTTGCTTTCAGGCTAGTAGATTGTCTCATGGGCAGGAAAAAGCCCTAGGTGAGAACTAAGCCTGTAATTTAGTTCACTGGTTAATAGTGAAATGTCAGGGTGACTTCATTTAAAAATGACTATCAAGGTGTGAATCTTCTTTGCCTTGATGAAACCAGCTGAAATAGTGATTGGTGGTTGGCAATGGCTGTGAGAAGTCTTAAGTCTGATTTCTAAAATCTTTCCTCCTTGGGAGAAGTTTATTTGGGGTGTTAATATTGTGGGAGACATCCACTGGGCTCTCAGCAAATTAGTATCTGGTGAAAAAACATTTTGTACACCTGTAATTTCAATAATATGTAATTTCTCTTTCACTTTCTACCCCTCCCACCCTGCATTTCACTAAGTAAGTGGGTATGTCAGAAGATGAGCTTTCTTTAGATATGTAAACAAGAAGCTATGGTACAGAAGATTGCAAAGCCTTGGTTTTGTTTTCTCTGCACTGTGAGCAAAGAGGCACGATTTAAGAATTGACACTCTCAGTTTTTTAACTGTGACTAAACAGCTGTCTGTTGAGGCTGATTATTTCACATGATTGAGAGGCAGCACCAGATTATTCCTGTTGCTGGCATAAATGCCCTTATTTATCCTGACTTCTCTTCTACCGAGGATGATTGGGCTTTCATTTTCCCTCCTGTCCTTACCTTGTCTTGTCAGCCAATTAATAGGAACCCCTCCTGTGTGTCAAATGTTTTATACAGGGTTTGTTGGGTGAACCATAGGCTCTAGGAGAATGACCCTGTGTATTATTCTTTTGTATTCTTGGATCTTTTTCCACCTAGAAACTGCTACTGGTAGGGGAAAATGTTTAAATGTTTCAGGGTTGCAAAAAAGTGAAAGAATCAAGGTCGATTTCAGGCCTGTATATGGCAGAAGGGGAACTTGCAGGAGGGGGGAAATCTTTCTTGTTGGTCACAGTTGGTGCTTCTGGTGAATTACGTGAATGTGTACATATGGAGAGAGCACATGCGCAGGCACTCCATACGGACAGAGCACATACATGTACATCGGCCATATGTTCATTATTTTAGAAGCTTTGTTTTCTCTTACATTTTTTAATCAAGCTTTTAGCAGGGCTATTTTAATTGGGATTAAATATAACAATGTAGGACAGTAACTAAGACACAAACTGTTCATCTTGCTCACTCTCTGTGTGTCAGCAACATTCCTTGTGCTCATCCTCCGCCTAGAAATGAGTTTGTTTTAAACTAGAGCCTGTTGTGAGGAAGAGAGGAGATTGCAGCATTCCTCCAGGCGTGGCAGGGCTGGGTTTCATTTGCAAATTTTGTTCAGAGTTGCGACACTCCTCTGTACTTACCATGTGTGAGCAGACATGCAGACTTACAGATGAGCTGAAGAACCATGACAGTGATCCTGTACCTGTGCACACATATGCAAAAGTGAGCCTTCTGTTTGCCTTCTGGAGTTCAATGTTCATGCATAGTTTACAGAAACAGCACGTTCTTGGCTCTTTTCCTAGAAGAGATGTATGTACAGCATCAATAAGGTTAAATACTTTTGCTGTTTTGGCTGTGAAGTAACATTGAAATATATTTTAGTGATAAAGGATTCAAGACAAAAAGATTGTGCAAATAGAATCGTATTGATAGAAACAGTTTCTTCTGTTTTTCTTCTTTTTATGTGTTCTGCATGTTAGTGAGACCTGGTTATAACACATGTGTGAACTACGTTTTCAGTATTGGAATAGTCAGGACCATCCAAGTTTCTCACTGGGTTCTAATGTTCCTTTTTAGCATTTGATTATTGCAAACACCTAGTAAGATTTATTAAATTGCATAGTTTGTAAGTCAAACAGTATGTAAATACAAACAGGAAAAAACGCAGAATAAATACCTTTTGCATTCATGGGCCTAGTAAATAAGATAAGGAATGAGAATTCTGACTTTATTGATGATGATTCTTTGCTACTTCTTTAGCCACTTTCTCCTTTCTTGCTCTGTGGTTCTGCTGTCTACAAACCCATTCAGATTAGAGTGTTAATTAGTTTATGTTAACCAGCAGAGGGCTACCACCTCAAAGCAAACAGCCATATCCCCTCTGCAGTTTCACTGGTATCCTCTCTGAATCAGAGACGTTTATTTGGTTGTCTGGGGTGCTTTTCTGCTGGCAGAATGGTCCTCAATTTGTGTTAATCGTTTTTATACAGTTTGGTTTTAACTGGCTTACAGTTGGTTTTAGTACAGCTGCCAGCATTTCCACAGGAAACTTAAATGATCTAGTAGACATTTCTTGTGCTTCACCAAAATCTGGTACTTCTAATGTTAACTGGTGTGTTGCAAAGTTACACATGCATATTCAGGCATTAAAACTATGAACTATATGTTCATTCTTAGTATGAACATAGCATATGCTGAGTAAAGAGGTAAGAGAGAGTAAGCTGATCTTACAGTTTAGATGAAAGCAATGCAAGTTGCATTTATTAAGTCACAATTTCTTTAAACCCATGTGTTCATTGCAGAGTGTTCAAGAGCAGGCAGGAATATATGTGAAGTAGAGAGACGGTATTACAAACACACAGACAGCTTTTTCTCTTCTCCTGGGAGGTAAGAGCTGCCTGCTGAAATAAAGGGGGTGGTTTGACTCAGAGTATCCTCAGCTGTCCCAGTTTGGAGTGGTGGGTGCCTGGTGAAGAATGGTGCTGTGCAGGAGTGAGGAGGCACTGAGTGTTGGGTGGCTTCTGTAGCACTGCTCGAGCTTTTCTCCCAGATCCTGTTAGTGACTTCTCACATTGATCAGAACTGTTATTGATAACTTTTGGAGATTCAATGAACAGATGGGGGGGGGGGGGAAAATCTT
>NDXB01007189.1:6682-16894 GCA_002631895.1 Agapornis roseicollis | reverse complement strand
AAAAGATGGGGGGGGGGGGGATAATCTTCAGATTTCAGAAAACTTATTCCCTCCTCAAAAATTCAGTACCTGGATAGTTAGTTTTCACAGACCATCAGCACTTGGGATGGTTGGCTAACAGTTGTGAGCGGAGTACTTCCCTGGCCAAACTTCAGCTTTGGAGGGGAGGTGACCCTGTGGTTAAGAGATTTTATAAAGGATTTTGCTATGAAAGCAGAGCCCCACAACTCAGGAGGACCCATGTAAGAATCGAGGCAGTGACTACAGTTAGTGAGAGCTTTAGCAGAACTGTCTTAATTAGTGAGCTGTCATGCCCAAGTCATAAAACACTAAAATTGTTAATTACAATTTGAGCAGAGATAATAACAGCTTTCTATAAGCAAATTGCTAAAAGCCAAATCACGAGTGTGTGTGTCACCATAACTGTGTTGCTAATGGCATCTCTCACTAACTCCAGCATCCCTTGGCTAGTTGGAGCGGACTTCACAGCAGGGTGGCTGGATCCCTGCCTGCACTCCCTGCTCACACCCCACCCTGGAAATATTGCCCACCCTGATGCAGTGAATCCTTCCAGGGTACAGAAGTTGAAGTGGGGGAGGCTGGTGGCAGGTGCATCATACAGACTGGTCCAAAACCTGTTTTATCCTCTGTGGTTGTTGCAGTCTGATTTGTTTTTGTTTTGTGTTTTTTTATTATTATTTTCCCTTCCCCATGGACCTAATAAAATTTGAAATGTGGATGGGATGCTTGAAGCAGCCCTACAGTGCTCTTTCAGGTGATCATTTGTAGCATGGTATATTTTAAATTGGGAGAAAAAACCGAGAGGATAAAATGGGTAACAAAACAGAAAGGAGAATTTAGTTTGTAACTAGGGCATTCAGAGGCGCTGTAGTGGTTGTGATAGAAGCAATTAATAGGCATGTTTTTGTGTGAGGCAGGGCCTACTTAAGTAGGTTGCGAGGCCAGTAGCCAGGAGACCTACTTTCTTTTCGTGGCTTTGTTGTTTATCCTTTCTGTGATCTTGGGCAAGAGTCTTTACTTCTTTTCCTTTTTCTTCTTTTTTCCCCCCTTTCAGGTCCATTCACATTGGAAGTAAGTTTCTTGCTATGTGCTCTGCACAAGAAGGGACACAATCTTAACTGGAAGTTTGAGGCCCTGTTGTAATACCGATAGCTCTTTGGGGCTGCTTTGCTGAAAATAATCTTTCAGAAATGTGGGTTACTTTGCAGGTTTGCTATGTGAGCATCTTATAGGATACCTGTATAAGAACAGGCACACTGTAGAGAGCTTTGGTCAGGTTCACAAGGCTTTGACAGCTACCGCCATTCCTATATATCTCTGCTTGGAGATGATGAGTGGCACCCCAGAGGTGACCATATGTAGCAGATCTGGTGGTGCTGGGGCAGTTTCAGAGGTGGAGGGTCTCTTAGGGCCATCAGGAGTACCCCATGCCCTCTGCTGCCTGCAGCAAGAGTTGCATAGCAAAGGGTTGAGTCTGCAGGCAAGGTATTTTCAATGGGCTTTGGACAGTGCTTAATCCAAATGGCTTTATGACTAGCTGGTGATGAGCTGTTACCACCTGAAGGAAAACACCCAGGAAGTCCAAGAGAGGTGCTCTCTCCGCTGCAGGAGCAGTGGCTGTGAATCACCCTTGTTACTGTCTGCTTGAGTCATCAGAAATGATAGACTAGGAAATGTAGGAATTAAATTAACAGGTGAGTTGTGCCAAAAACCACAGCCCAAACAAAACCAGAGCACTTCTGAGGGGTTTGACTTTGGGGTGGTTTTTTTCTTTTCCGTATCATTGTTTTTTCACACTGAACTGAAACCTTTTCCGTGCAATAATTTTTTTGTTTGCTGGCCTTAGGGGAACTCAGTAGCTGTGAGCCATGAACGTGTGTTTGCTTAACAACTTTCAGAGAGAATTCTTTGATGATTGGATCAGGTTGTAATAGATGGTAGAAATCTTGATGGCATGTGAGGCTGTGCATATTTGCTTTTGTTCACCTCTAAAAAATAAAGAAAAGGGAAGGAAGAGGAAACAATTCAGCTTTCTGCTTCAAACCCTGAGTTTCTTCTGTGATTCCTTCATGGTTTTTTTACTGAGATGGGCTTGTATTAAGTGAAAAAACCCCAATGCCTTAATCTCTACATGCGTGGCCTGCAAAATGTAAAGGTTGCTTACTTGTATGATGACTTCATAAGGGAGGAAATAGTCAGGTTGGAAAGCTAGCTAAGGTTATTAGAAGCGTACTTGGTTTCTCTTAAATGGCTCTGTAGAGTATTTTACAAAATTAATCCTCTAAAGTGTGTCAGTTGCTAAAATTTCCAACTCCTTGGCTTTGCATTTGGCTACTGATTAAACCATGGATTTAGCTGCAGCTCCGTTGGTATTAATGCCTAAATATATGGTGGGTTTCAGATGGTAATCACTATTTTTTCTTGATCTTGGAAAATTTACTTTTGATCCACATGTGCAACAATATATGAAGATATTAAGCTTCTTGCCACCTATAAATAAAAAGCATTCTGTGGTAATGACAGTATTATGGAGGATCTTTCCTGCAATGAAATATCATAATGCCAAAGTCTGAGCAAAGCATTGCATCACTTTGTATTTACAGTAACAGTGGAAATGTTATGGTCAATCACCCACAGCAGTGGTTTTGCCCTTGAATCACCAAGGTGTGACTCAGCACCATGATATAAAGGCAGAGCTCCAGACAGGTCAGGAAAATTCCTAAAATCAAATTGCTGCCAAGACTGGCAGGTCTCTGGGATTTACCCTGGCATTTTGGGTTAACCTGAAAGGGTTTCCTTCTTGTTGGTTTCTCTAATCTTCTAAGTAGTACAGCGGAACAGAGGTGACTGTGATTCTACAGTTCCTAGCAGGGTTTTTATACATCTGGCTCTGTATAATTTAGCCGGTACAGCTGTGGTAGTTTACAGTTCTGTGTACTTTGCAGTACTGGCAATTCCAAATGTTTGCTCTTTCTCAAAAGAAACAAGTTGACTTAAAACATGGTCTTTGATTCTTTGATTTTTACATTATATCCTGGCTATTTGAACATGGACTGCCCCAAAATGCATATTCCAGTGTTGGGTGTCTAGGGGTATGTCACCCCACATTCTCCAAATCTTCTTCTGAGCAAAAGGCCTAAAGAATAAAAACAAAACACACACACACCCAAAACACACCCAAGTCTCTTGTCTCATCAGGGGTGAGGAGTGGTGTCTTTTTAAGACAAAAAACCTTCATAATAGAAAGACCTGGTGACACAGACAGAAAAGCAAATGTTAGCAGTACCTGCTCCCATTGGGCACTCCTACCCAACCCCACTACACCACCACTGACTTTGGGAAATTGTGGAAGGCCTGTATATGTACATACACATTACCTCACTGGGCAAGCTCAATTTAAATGCAGCTCATTAAATTATTTACAGAAGACAGTTGGCCAGCCCATTGTGCTGTGTTAGTAGGAGCTAAAGGTCACTTTGGTTGCCTGGTTGATTCATAGGGTAATCTGATACAGTACTTAGCTTTTTGCCTCCCAGTCAGTGGGTTAAACCTTATCCTCTTATTATGAGTCAGAGAACCGTAAGTTTCAGAAAAAGCTGGAGCCTTTGTTTTTAATGGTTTTGAAGTGGCTGTGCAGCAGAATCCAAAGGGCTGCGAGAGCATCTGCCAGGGGGTTGGGGCGTGTTCTGCACTAGTGTAAATCTGACTGACAGCTTGGGAGCTGGAACCCTGTACCCTTGTTTCCTTAAGCTGCTTGTCCTTTTGCTAACATCATCTGCAGTTATGAGGATGCTAAGAAATTTATGCTTTCCTTCAGATAGGTGGCACTTTTTGTTTTGGTGGGTTTGTTTTTGTTTGTTCTTATGTTTTTTCCTGGGCTCCTCACTACCAGCATCTCTTTGAGGATTCATTGAGCTGATTTTATTCGATATCTCATACGTTCACATCTGTCCTTCTGCTGCAAGATACAAGCCTGTGTGCTTTTTATCAGCTCTCATCTTGGTAACAGATCCCATCAAAAACCACGGGTATTGGGATGCCTTGGTATTGCCAACTTCTGTCTGCTTTAAAATGGTGCATTTACCTCACTCACTTCCAGGCTTACTTCCTCCAGAAAGCAGCATTGGTGTCAGCATGCAGAGCAAGTGGTTGGAGACAGCAGCTTTCAGTAGACCTTAACTTTATAATGCTTTTTCCGCTAGTTAGCCTAAAGAGAAGGTGGCAGAACACAGCCTAGCTGGGAGTGAAACCTGGGCTGTGAGCTGCAGCCACACCAGTGGCAGTGTGGTTACTAGAAATGCCTGCTCATGTGCAGATTTTGTTTGTGCCTGTGCACAAATGTCTCTCTAAATGAACCACAGGTTACAGGGGCACTGATGTTTTCAGTACGCTGCTCAGGACACCCCAGAGTTTTATTGTTCCTCTCTTCAAGTCCACAGAGGTGCACAAGTGCTTCTCTATTTCTGCATTCAGGGTTCAGAAGTTTGTGCTGCCACCAAGCAGGCTGAGGAAAGGAGGAGTTTTGCTTCTGTGGTCGTGCTCTTAGGAGAGCGAGCCTATCGTATTTCACTCTAATCCTAAGCGATAGCCACGCAGTCTGTTTTATTGTTAGGAGAGCCTTCCTGGAGCTCCTTCACCAGGCTTTTCTCACTAAGGAAGAGCAGGGCAGCCAGAACAAGAAGGCAGAAGTGTGGCCAGTCCGTTGTGCCTCCTGAGCCTTGTCATGCCGGGGTGTGATCTCTGCTTCTTCTTCTGTCCCCGTGAGGTGTTTTTGGTGAGCCAGGAGAGAGGATTGAAATGCATGTATGCTCCTGGGGAGCAATGCCAGGGTGAAGAGTGGAGCTACAGTTTTTGCTGTTGAGTGGAGAATGGGGAAAACACGTGCCTTAGTGCTATATTCTGCTCAGCCGTTACATGCTTCTCTGAGCTGCTGCTGCAAGGTGCCACTTTCTGCTGCTTTTCTGCCCTTTGTTTTCTTTGGCAGCTCCCTAAGTGCTGTATCAAAACAGCTTCAGGGGAGCTGTGCTGGCACGGGGACCTACCTCCATACTGGTGCTGGTTTAAATGCAGCAAGAAGAAACCTGGACGGAAATCGGATTGAAATTGTTTAGCCTCCCACGAAAACCACTGAGAAGGGGGACAGGAACGATTTCAGAAAGGTCTGTTTGGAACTGAGGCCAGTAGCTGGATTGAAAGAAAATGAAAAAGGAGTGTGTTTCGAGACCTTTCAAACTCAAACAAAACCCAGGCTCCCTCTCGCGTGCTGTAAGCTGGATAAATTTCTCCTCCTTGTCAAGGCAGACAAAGAGATTGTTTCGCAGCGATGGTGAACTCTCCTCCATGTGCGTGCAGCAGGTAGACGAGGATGATGAGAAATGGATCTACAGGAGCCAGCAGAGAAAAGGTGACTCTTTAGCTTTCTCTTTAACTAACCTTGCTGTGTCAGCCCCTGGTATGTGCTGTTGTCCAGCTGCTCAGGTCCTGCTGGGAGCTGCAGGTGGGGTAGGAGGAGGAGGGCACCACAAAAGCCTAGGAGCAGCACCACCTTGCCAAGTTGTTCTAGGGTTAAAATTGTGAAAGATTATAGTAATCAGTGGGAAAACCTTTAACTTCCCATCTGGGCAGCATAAAGGTACTGTGTGGTGCGTCAGCAAGTTTTGTTTATGCTTCTTATAGCTGATAGTTGTTGATGGCAGATCCTTTGGGCAGGTGCTGCAGGAATCTCTCCTTGTTATGTGGTACCAAAAGCCATTTAAGAGTTCACTTGTAACAGCCTGGGTGGCCTTTTGGATGCCTGCCTTGTGGTCCTACTGGAAAATGTTAAGTATGTTTCGGTTTATGAGGGCAGATTGAGAAGAGGTCCCAGATGCAAAATAAAAGAGATGATAGTATGGTGATGGGAATTGCTCCACAGAGAGGAGGAGCAAGATCTAGGATGTATGATAGGCAGCTCTGAATGAACCCTTGCAATACTCAAACCTGTGGTGTATTTTATACGGAACTTTTAAAAAGCAGGGGTTTTGTGTGTGTTCATTATTGTGAATGGAGTTTGTCAGGTATTTATTCAAGCATACCTCATATTTACCATAAATCAAAATAGATCTCAGAAGTTTGCTCCTCCAAAATGGTGAGCTAGTGTTAGCAGTATATTTACTGGCTGGCAGGCAGTGGCATGTGTGTGTGTGTGTGTGGTTAAAAATACTTCTTGAAGTGATTTGGTTGTAATTTCTCCAGTGCTGCCAGAGCACTAGTTTGTTAATGGAAAGTGTAAGGTTGACTCAATTCTGTTGTAAGGTCACTCCAGTAAGAGCAGGCAGGTTCTCCAAGGGCATTTGAACTTCAAAGATTTTTATTTCTTTTCATTTGTGCGAGCAGTTAATAGCTGTCTGATCAGAACTTCAGTTCCCAGTCAGGGTGAATTGTGGCTTTAGTAAATGGTTTGGATGCAGGAACACTAACACAGGATGTATACCCTTCTATTTTGCTCCCAGCATGCTAGAAGACAATTTTAATCTGTGCTTTGAAGATCTATTTTTAATCCCTTTTGCTCCTGAAAAACTTCCAAAGAGGGAGTTAGCATTTTCAATCAGTGGCTAATATTTACTTCTGATTGTTGGCATTTTGATACTGTTCAGCAATGTCAGATATGGTTCTAATGCCTCTGGGATCCTACCTGTTGTGGAGCAGAATCACTGTACTCCTGCTGATACAGCAGGTACTCCTGCTACTGGTCACTATGTTAACTTACATAAAGTTTCTCATGATGCCTCTTCCTTAGCCCGCTCACACCACAAGGCAGAGACGGGAAAGGAAGCTTTACTGATGGATTAATGGTGTATTATTTTTTCTGACTGATTTACATAAAGAGCCCGTTGTACAAGCTGGAGGGGAAGGCCAGAATTCTTCCCATAATTGAGCAGCAAGCTATGATAGCTTCCCTGCCTACCTATAGTGGAGATGATAATGTGTTATTTTTTGAAGGAGGGTGGAATGAGGGATATGTTCTTAAGGCTTTTTTCCACTTTGTGAGGCCCAATTTGCCTCAGTTTATAAAATCTGGCTGGATCATAAATCTAACTGTGCAGTTCTGTCTGACTGGGATCATCTGCTTGGAGGGATCTAACAAACTGGTGGGGGATGCCAGGGCTGAAGAGAGTTTAGGTTATACAGTCTAGCAGGAGAAACTTGTCATGCCTGCAAGTGTTTCAGCCAGGGCTGTGAGTCAGGCTTGCACAGTGTTGGAACAGTTTGAATATTGGTACCTGGCTGAGATGTAATCTTGGCTTGTGTTCAAAGGCAAAGCGTATGTGATAAATGAATACTTGTGTTCTTGAATTAGCTTGCTCCACTGGACTGTTGCGTTGCTACTTGCCAGCCTTTGTAAGACTGAGGGCTCAAAACAGTATTGTATTTGGTGCTCGAATTAACCACATCATTTAAAATGTATGCAGACTAGAAAGAATTGAGGTGCACAGCAGGCTGGAAACATGGCTTTTACATAAAACCCAGAGTGTTTAAGTTAGCTGAAAAGCTATCAAAATTTCATCTATCAGAATAATTTTGTCTCCAATTCTTCATCAGGTGAATCGGTAAAAAGGTAAGCCTGACAAATTACAGCCTCTCCTCCTACCTTTTTCTTTGCCTAAGTGTACATGTAAAGGAGGAGCATTAACAGAGTTGGAAATGAAGGAATTGTTGTTGTTCTTTCAGAGCTGTTTCTCTTCCTGTCTTTTTAGACCTCTCATTCTCTTGCCGCTTCATTGCTCTTTCCCGCTCATACTGCATTCCCACGGGGCTGCTAGGTGACAGGCACAAGGCAGCATGTGTTGCGTGGTATTTCACCAGCAAAGTGGCTAATCTGCATTGGCTGCAAATGGGAACTTGCGAACAGTGGCGTGCAGCGAGACTGGCTGGATTTGTCAGTTTAAAACAAGCAATTAAAACAAGGCATAAATGCTAACTGTGAACCTGGGACACACCCTGATGTCCTGGGCAGCCAAGCTCTGTGTGGAAGTCAACTTGGAGGCTGCTGCTTTGCTCTTTGTTTTTAAAAGTTATGTAGTATTAAAGATCATTTTGGAACTGGTGGCACCAATTAGACTTCACATCTGATAAAGCAGTTACTGAAAGAGATGTTAAAAGTTGATGGTAAAATAAAGGTTGCTTTTAAAACATTTCTTGCTCAGCCCTCTTTCCTCCTGGTTAGCTGAAGGACCTTTGAAATGAGAGCACACTGTAACTCCCTTGTTTCTCTTCTTTAATCTGAATTTTTAGTTCAGATTTCTTACTTTGTAGGGTAGGAGGTGTTTTCAGACTGAAGCTCAGTGTTCTTCTCCTTTAAAAACACATGAGAACTGTTGTTTTCTTTTAAAAACACAAATAACTGACAGTTATTCTTTGAAACTAACATGAAGGTGAGTTTATAGTACAGATTTCACCATATTTACTTTGACTTTGCAGAAGAGAACATTAATCACATTTCAGCATCAGAACATCTTCCTGAGTTGTGATGATTTGTTTGGTTAGTTGGTTTTGCTTTGTTTCTTTTTTTCTTCCTTTCTTCCTTCCTACTGATTTGAGGTTTGGAAGAGGAAAGCTTGTGACAGCAGCTCTGAGCAGTGCTGCCTTCATGGCTAGGCTTGCTGATCTCCTCACTGTGCTGGCAGGGATGCAGAGAAAGGGAATATGTTTCTCTGGAGCAGTGACCTTATTTCTCCTGTTACTTCCTTCCAGCAGTGATCTTCTGCTCAGGTGGTGAGGAATGACAGCAGTCTGGCTGCAGGTGCAATGCATCCAAAGAAGCTGTTGCCAAATGGGGAGGTTTCCCCCTCTCCCAACTCCTGTCCCTATTTATTGCTTGGATATTTTTACTCACTACCTCCATTTAACTTGGTCACTTTCCAACCTTTCTGCATCACAAGAAAGTCAAAAGCTGTGGCTGCTTTTTACTGTAGGTTGTACTACCTGGGAAACTTATTCGGAGTCCTTAGTCAGAGAAACCTAATTTTTTAGGTAACTGTGGTCTTTTAAAGACTGATCAAACGTGAGTGGCAGCCACTGGCTCTCTGCTGTCTGCTGGCCAAGTCTCAGTCCTTAATATAAAAGCAGGGGGAATGCCCATTTTTTCCTTGCAAAAGCAGTCTAAATGTGAAACTTTCTTTTAATGCTAAAAGTCCTTTAAATTCCTAAGTAGCTAGTGTGGGTTCAGCCTTTTGTGGCCTTGTGGCATGTCAGGTGGAGCTAATCCTGATGTCCTGATGGGAACTCTTACCAAAGCTGTCAGTTAACTTTCTAACTACCCACAGCATGTCAGGGGCTGAGAACATCAGGCTTACCAAGGGGTTAAAATTCCATGAGCTGAGCAATTAATTTTTTCTGTCACAGTACCAATATTGCACTGCCTCACTGTGTCAGTAAAAATTACGTTCTTCAGCTATGCTTATACTGCCTGTGGTCAGTTTAAATATATATAGCATAAATTTTATACTGTCAGATGAGTTTTCCTTCACATTCCAGAGGCAGAGTCAGGACCTTTTGCAAAAACCTTTTGTTTTTGCAATACCAAGGAGTTTGTGTTTTTGGTGCTTCCTGTAGAAACTCAAGGTAGGGATTTTAGACATTGTCTGATGTTAGCAGCTCGGCCTTATTTTGAAGTCCAAATGAATTTTTAAGCTGGGCGTGTTTTAAGTCATGAACACAGTTCATGAGGGGGTTTCAGGGACAAAGCAGCAATCACATTTTTCTTTAGTAATGAGATTTAAGAGTACCAAGAACTAGGAAATCCCCATAAGCAAGATTACTTATCCAGATGTGCTGTTGCTATTCTAATGTAAAGTAATTTTTTTTGCATAAGATCTTGTGGCCAAGGGGAGAAGAGTCATGGAAGTTACTACGTAGATAAGGACCCGTAAACCCAAAGGGAGCTGTTAACATTTGTAGAAGCAGTAATATGTGATGGATTGTAGTGTTGGGGCATGTATTTCTGTGAAAAGGATTCTTGAAGCTTTGGGCAAGTCCATAAATAATCATTTATGGAAACCTCAAAAAGTGTTTGCATAAGAGATTGGAATAACTCCAAAAGAAACACTATGTGTTTTATGTACCTTTCTGTGGAAGGCTTTGTTTTTGGTTTGTTTTTGTTTGGGTTTTCTGTTTGGTTTTTTTGTTTGTTTTTGGTTTGTTTTTTTTTTT
>NDXB01007187.1:91134-141310 GCA_002631895.1 Agapornis roseicollis | reverse complement strand
AGAGCCAATAAATCAGCATTGTGACGAGTGACTCCCAATACGGTCAGATCTGTTGTTATCTTAACCCTTCGTGCCCCATGTTGGGCGCCAAAAAACTGTCATGGTTTAAACCCAGCTAGGCAGCACGTTCACTCACTCCACCCCTCTCCCCTCTGGCCCTCCCCTCTTTCCTCCTCGCTCCCAGAGGAGTGGGAGGAAAGAAGAGCCAAAGAAATACGACCCCCACTGGTTCAGATAACAACAATCTAGTCACTAAGGTATAACACAAATCACTGTTGCTATCACCAATAATAATAATAACAAGGAAAACAAGGGAAGAGGGTACGATACCACCCGCCAAAAACGAGCCCGACCGGGAAGTTCCCTCTCCTTCCGGGTAACTCCCAGTTACCCTCTGGGCATGATGTGCTATGGTATGGAGTGCCTCTTTGGTCAGTTTGGTCCTGTCAGTACAGTCCTGTCCCTCCTTCCTCCTGGCTTCCCCTCCTCCCCGGCAGAGCATGAGGCTCACAAAGTCCTTGGTCAGGGCAAACATCGCTCAGCAACAACCAAAACCACCAGCCTTATCAGCCTTGTTCCCAGGCTAAGTCAAAACACAGCTACTAAAGAGAAGAAAAACTGACTGCAACTGCTGAACCCAGAACAATCTCAGACTCAGTAGGTATAGTATAGCAGCTATACCTCAGGCTATACTGGCTTTTTCCTGTGGTCTGGTAGACACCTATTAGGAAATGCAACCTTGAGACCGAGCAGTTCCACCCAAGTATCAAGACCTTTCATTTAAACAAAGGGGCATAAAGGTACACTTTCAATCTCTTGGCAAGGACAGTAGCTGCAGGCTAAGAAACTTGAGTAATGCTTCAAAATGGTCCTGAAAAGTGAAAACCTGCCACAGGTATCACCTTCAACTGTGTACAAATGTGAGCAATGTGTACAATGCAACAGATGTTCCATCAGATGTTCTAAGCGAGGGAAAGACAGGATTTAACCAAGTATTCACTACACCTGGAGGCTAAAGATGCTGTGGATGATGTCAAGCATAGCACTCTCCACAAATGTGAAAAACCAGTATTATTCTCAGAAAGGATTCAGAAGGCAGACAAAATCAGCAGGGATGTGGAAAGTGTGTAAGATAATGGTAATACCACATACTACTTAAGAGAGACAGTAACTCAGATGTTGCGAAGAACCTGGGTTACAAATCCATATGGTATCTTAACTATGGATCAGCGAACAATATGCTGAAACCCCTGCTAAAACCCAAGTCATAAATGCATGATAATGGAAAAAATAACCAAACCTACAACTAAAATTCCCAAAGCTTCACAGTAAAAGAGGCCAACTAATGAACTTATTTATTACTTCTGTAAAATAAAAAAAATAATTTGAGAGATCTAACAATTTTCAGCTTCAGAGGCAATCTACCCTAGCTTATTATGATCCTACTGTTTGCTTATGTTAACAGTGTTAATAAGTGTTAAACAATGCAGTTACGCATAAAATGCTAAAACCAACTGTATGAAGTACTTCGATTTTGCCTTAACTAAACAAAGGAAAACTATATTCTTAAATAAAAAGGATTTTTACAGAACAATTGTTTGAATAATGCTCAACACTGGATCTATCCAAACTGCAGACAGTGTAATTCATACAATTTATTCACATATAGTTTGCTCAATTATAAGTTAAATAAATCCCAACTAGCAAAACCCAACATGTCCCTCAGGAGCTAAAAGAGACTATCCATCCCATTTCCACTTGGACCTTAATTTTAATTTAAACATTCTAAAAATGAAAAGCTAACGAAGAAGGGCAGTAACTGGGAAGATCAGCCTAAATCACACCCAGAGACTTTGCACAAAATGTGCCATCCTTTGAAAACATTAGAAGGAATACTTAAGGATTACATATTTTACAGACTAAGATGGAGCCTGTGAACAGTCAAGGTAATTTTCAGAAAAGAATATTTAATACGATATTACTCTTCAGTCTTTCCTGGCACGTACTTGGTAATGTAAGCCTATAACCTAGCCTTATGGCTTGGCAGGCAAATGTTAAGTATGCTGTTACCTTTTAGGATTTTATCTTACATGGCCCAGCAAAAAGGATTTTTTCTTCTTCTATCTCAGGAATGCTTTTCTTTTTTTCAGGAAGCTTCTGCAAACATGAAATTGCAATAACAGAAGATGTTCCAAACTTAGATTGCGTTTACTTTTCATTATGCAATGAATTAGCTTACGGATCAGTCACCAACCATAAGGGGATCTTCTATCAGTGCAGACGCGTGCATGTTTGGGAAGCTCTTTGGAGGTTTCTTAATAACAAAAATTAAACAAACTTAAATTTTCTCCATTTTCATTCAACTAAATAATTTGGGTTAAGTGCTTTCTGAGTAATGTAACTTTATGTTTCATTCATGAAGATATATTGCACTCTTGCTGTACTCTTGAAGAAAATGTACGTTTTGCCAAGGGTCACAGCTAAACATCCATGTTGTGAAAAAATGGGGGAGAACATTTCATTCAGTCAATGAAACTGCTGTACAGGATCAGAACTCCGATTATTCTGACTTCCATCTCCTATAGCAGCTGATATCACATGCTTCCAGAAAAAGCATACAGCATTCTCACAGAGCAGCTACAAAATAACAAACCTTAAAATTAATCTTTCTCCCAATCTGTCATTGCCAAAGATTTGTTTATATACAACTGTATAAAATTCCTTCTAAACCTTGTTTCTTTTTGTGCTATAATATAAATGTTTTTATGTCTGTAATTTACTTCTGAGACTATCAAATTGAAATCTGTAAAAAGTTTATGATTCTTTAGTATGCATTTTAACTGAAATTTGAAGTAGAATATTTTGAGAAGTAAATAAAAAATATAAATTCAGGATGTTGGAAATTGTCTATGGCAAAATGCCATGAGTGGCTCTGCATGTCATGCAGCATGGATATGGGTGCTCCTGACTTCTACTTCAAGCATTTCCTGAAATTACATCAAGGAAAAGAATTCATTCACTAACAGCTTACTTCTAAGTACTCTATATGTAATCATCTTTTACTTGTGTTTCTAGAATGTATTTAAAACTAGTAAATGTGAAAAAAAATATTTTTATTTTTGCAAATATATCAGACAATTCTCTATGATAACGCACCATTAAACAACCCACTAAAACTCCCTTGTCTCCTTCTTTCAACTGCTTCTCTTTTATTTCTTTTCCCACCTGCATTAAATAAGGTGAAATTTACATACCAAAGAAAAGGATGAAAAGAAATAAAACCTAATTGTTGCAGAGCACATCAGTGCATATCTACCTTTGTATTCAACAGTGCAGCACACACTGAACTGATTTACTTTTGGAGTTAACCATTCAATGGAACCTAAGGAGGTTATCCAAATTATAGATAGAATCATAGAATCATAGAATAGTTAGGATTGGAAAAGACCTTAAGATCACCTAGTTCCAACACCCCTGCCATAAGCAGGGACACCTCACACTAAACTATGTTATCCAAGGCTTCATCCAACCTGCCCTTGAACACTGCCAGGGATGGAGCACTCACAACCTCCCTGGCCAACCCATTCCAGTGCCTCACCACCCTCACAGGAAAGAATTTCTTCCTTATAGCCAATCTAAACCTCTCCTGTTTAAGTTTGAAGCTGTTCCCCCTTGTCCTATTGTTACAGTCCCTAATGAAGAGTCCCTCCCCAGCATCCCTATAGGACCCCCTTCAGATACTGGAAGGCTGCTATGAGGTCTCCATGCAGCCTTCTCTTCTCCAGGCTGAACAGTCCCAATTTTCCCAGCCTGTCTTCGTATGGGAGGTGCTCCAGTCCCCTGATCATCCTTATGGCCCTCCTCTGGACTTGTTCCAACAGTTCCATGTACTTTTTATGTTGCGGATACCAGAACTGCACACAATACTCCAAGTGAGGTCTCACAAGAGGCAGATCTGCCTCTTTCAAGTAGATTCCTGACCCAGAAGTTGTACCTTCAGTTTTGACATAGGAACATTTCGGCCAAGGACTCACATAGCAGGCAGGTAATATGATAGTAGAGAATGGAAAGGGTGTGATATTCACTGCAGAATATCCTCTTTCAGAACTGTAGACCTCAAATGTAAATCACTCTGAATTCCAGATCTGAATCAAACCCACAGACGTCATACTGCTTATTGTTGTTCAAAGCTACAGAAATGTATGGGCTGACATATATTCCTAAAGATGCACAGTGCAATAAGAACTCAACTTTCCTGTAGACTGTACTTCAAAACGTTATTATTTTTTAAAGCAAAAAATAATCATTAAATTTCTGAGGGATTTTCATTCAGAAAGAAATCTAAATAATCTGAAGTAGTTGTAGATGAGTATTTAGGGGAGAGGGCAACTCACTGCAATGGCATAATGGTCAGCTGCAGTTACTTTGCTCAGAAGCTCAGCATAGGAATCTGAGTAATACTTAGTTTTTCTTTCAACAAAATCAGATAGAATAAAATGTTATGTGTCTGATTTTACACTGTATAGTGTATCATGTTTCTTTCTGTCCAGCTCTCGTGGCCTTTATTTTCTGTGATTGGGTAATTTTTGTTTTGTTGATTGTCACCCACCAAATCAAGGGGGTTTTTTTCTCAATACTAAAATGCTATAAATCATCTCTCTACTGATATTCTAACCTGGGCTCTACATTTTTTGCCACACTGTTTAGGCTAAAATTGTAAGGAAAAAGTCTGGAGAAGCAGGGAATGTAGAAGCACACCAGAAAGAAAGATTCCTAGTGGTGGGTCACCCAAGTCTATGCTTTTACCATGGTATCCTGAGAGGCAGTCAGTATGCATCACATAGTGATTGGAGAGACTCAGCCTCCGTTCCTCTTCCTCCTTTTATGATTCTTAGGGATACTAAATCCAAGATGCCTCTTCCCTTGCTTCCTATTGTTTAATATTCACACTCTCCTGAATCTCTCAAAACACTCTTCATAGGAAACTCATCTGCATGTCTGGTATAGTAGCATTTTCTTATCAGGGTGAGCCATTGCTAAATTGTACTCTCATCTGGCATTTTTATCCCTTCCTCTCCTATATGTCCTCCTTCTTAGCTTTCTCTTTTAGAAAATACAGGTACATTTCACATTTTAGGACCATATTATGACATCCCAAACTGTTAGGATTTAAACATAAGCATTCTATATAACTATGCTCTCAAAGTAATTCCAAATATTTATAATTTCACATTTGTAAAATAAAACCACAGTTCATGGCATTATTTTTTTTCAGAGAAATCTTTCAGGTGAAGTAGGTTTTCATGATTAATGTGAATCAATAGGAATGCTCAGGCACCCTACAACAGGTTGTGGAATAACCCCTAGAGCTAAATAAATCAATGGGAATGCTCATGCACCCTACAACAGGTTGTGGAATAGCCCCAAGAACTAAAATAAGAATTAGAATGCATGATTGCATTAACCAAGAATTCCCATTTAGCCTTGTTTTGCTCTCTTTTAGGACTTAACTATTTTTATAGCTGTTTAAAAATAAACTCTGTTTGTTTTCTATAACACAGAAAATAAATTAACACAGAATAAAATAATAGTCTGGACAAGTTGCATTTAAATGCTTAGCATTGGCATACGAACACCTGCACAGATGGTTTTTGTTCTCCAAATTCCAAGTTGTGTGCCATCTTATACATGATTACTAAGACCAGTGAAATCCTATCAGGTAGGACAAAAATAAACAACTGCCTATTAGATCTTTCGCACTCTAGATCTGTACTTAGCAGAGTGATAGTTGCTTCTTGAACTTGTAGGTATTTATGTGATTTATACTGCCCTGTAGGCAACTGGGGTTTAATTTTTCTTCTCCTCTACTTAGTTTCTAAGCATCAGTCAATAGCTTTAGTGGTTAAAGAAACTAGTATCAGTGTCCAATTTTGCTCAAGTACTTTGCTTTCTCTGTTTGCATACACCTGGCTGTTTTGGACCACTCATTCCATTCAAAACTTTTAGATTCTACATTGTTATACTGTAGTTTCTGATGAAAAAATTAATGCTCTGTCTTTTACTAGCTTTTTTTCATAGCAATTTGCAATTGTGAATATGAGGAGATTGCTGTATATGTAAATGCCTGCAGATAAAAATACACAGCTATCTGAGGGATGAAGCACTGAATTCTACAGATATGTACCACAACAAAAAAATTGGAGACAAAGGTTTTAAACATCTCACTTTCTTTGGTTTCATGCTTGCACTGCACTTAAGTAGAGTGGTAATTTAAACCATACTAATGCATATGCATGTGTAAGACTTATCCTATGGAAATACTCAAAATTGCTAATGGTTCATTATCTGAAAATTGCTCATAGCAAAACTACTCCATCTTCTTTTGCCTTAGGCAGAAATGAGCCACAGTGGTAACTAATATATGGCTAAGTTAAGATAGTTCTGAAAAGGTGACTGTAATCATCATCAGCACCAATGTTTCATGCTTAGTTGGAGCAAATGAGTTGCTACTTGCTTCCAGCCACTGCTAGGTGCAAGATAAACTCTCCTAAGCTTTTTTCATTTCAGTTATGCCCTGGTTTGTTGCACAGATATCACATACCCATCACGTTCGCATTATTTGTCCTGTCTTGGGTGCCAAATAAATAGAATTTATGACTCATTCTTTCCCCAGCTGTCATTAACTCTATTTTTTTTTTTTTAAAGATCTGTGTATGTTTGATTTAAAATCAGGATTTTATCCTAAACTCCCATCAGACTTTCTTTCTGGTCAATGCATCACAACTTTCATTTTTGTAGAAACTATGTCAGTTTGATCATACTTTATAAAATACATGTTGCTGCATGGGTTTGATCATTTCTTACAAACTTAAATAGTGGTAAATTTTGAAAACCTGACCCATTCCTTCACTCTGGTATCGTATCTTTTGATGAACCTGTGTAAGAGGTTTCTACAAATTGTCATTCTAGCATTATTTACTGGGTTTTACATCCACTCTCTCCTGCTTCTGTATTTGTTTGTCTGTACTCTACTGTCATTACATTGTCTGTAGTCTACAGGTTGTGATGCTTGGCAACCTTTTGCACAATACAAAGTCTTAACGACAGGACAATAACATTAGCTCATTTTTAAGTTCTTTGGGGAAGTTAAAAGATTTTGGTTTATTTTAATCACATCTGATGAATTCTGAGACAGGATCAAACAGCTTCACTGAGTGCCACAGGTGCACACAGAAGACATGAGTCTACAGACACCTATATCCAGTGTTTTCTGACTGCTGTCCTGCTCACGGCTGTATGGTCCTCTCAAATCTCCAGATCCTTGCTGACAAGGTGAGAGCCTTTACTGACATATTACAAGATCCAACTAGCTTGTGAGAAATCTCAGAGGAGGGATTTCTTGGAAATAGGGATGAGATCAAAAGCACAGCAGCCAGCAGTCAGACTGACCTAATTTTAAAAAGCTTGCTTTTTACATGAGGAGAGGTTGTGTGAGTTCAGTTGTATGCTGACTGTCATCTGGAAATAAACCATCTATCCCCAGTGTGAACAGATGCTGTGCATGTTCCATTTTTACTTCTGTATAAAATCAGGGTGACTCAGTGTAAGTCACTCATGGTTTTTAATTTATATTTCTTAACCTAATGTGGCCTGTATCCCATAAATATTGCTCCTACCATTTATAACATGTTGCAACAAAACTCTTGAGAAAGAATGTTAAGCAAGAGAACATTTTGCTGCTTGTGGCACTTGCAATCCACACTAACTTTGGTGACTTTATGTTGCATCTTAGCAGCATTTGAGTTATGTAAAGAATGCCTTTCTGCTTCCTTGGTGGCCTACATTATAAAGGGCAAGTAGATGCAAAGATCACTTTCTCTTGACCATGGAACTGATTATTAGTGATAGAATACTGCAGGTAACCAAATCCATGGCTGTATTATTCTCAGCAGTATTTTAAACAGCTTTATTTTTTTTTTTCCTTCTTTTTTCATACATCAAATACCTCAAATGATGGTCCTTCTGCCATTTTCTGATGACTATTCCACCATCACAAAACCAGCACAAATCTGCGTTTTAAAAAAAATCAGCTTGTAATTCATGAGTTTTTTATTTCATCCTGAGATCAAATCATTGATTATGAATTCTCACAACATTTACATAGTACCCATTTTATTCTTTAAGCAACTAAACAAGAACTTGCAGACTGGGTTTTGGCTGGCCTTGTGAAGTTTAAAAGTCTAGCCCATTTCTCCTTTTGCCTTTCTTTTGATAAACTGTGTCCCAAAAAGCACAACAATGGTGTAATAACTCTAATGAAGCAGTCAAAAAAACATGGCAGATTTTTTCAAAACATACACAAAACCAGCTACCCTGGTTCTATGCAGCAGATAACATGAACTTGATTAATGTCAGACATGTACATTTCATTTTGTTGACAGTCTTTAAATTATTTTTTCCCCTGCACATTTTCTCCTAGAACAAGCAAGCTTTTTTTAAACAAAGCCTCCTTTGCATCCCCTGTATCAACTTACAATAAAAATCAAAACAACATCAAATGCCAGATATCCACATCTAAAGTGAGGTTTAAAGGCAATTTTAAAACACATTCCTCTTTGTGGCTCTCCTCACACTGTGAGTTGAATGAAATACTGATGCTTCAATTTCTAAGGGTGTCTGGAGCAACTTTTCTCCTATTTCAGTCTATGTCTATATGGAATTTGCTTTGCATTTTAAAAACAAAAGTCTGACTAAATCCCATATAATACCTGCCAGAATAACCATTGCAGCAAGTAACACTGTTATTGTACTGCCTTTTGCAAAACTGAAGCCTGCTGTGCTGACTAGTAAAGAACATTTACAGGCTGACCTCTGCTAAGCAGAAGTAAGCTTAACCACACTACTCCCACCCCTGAGTTCAGATACATCAGGACAAAGCACAGGAGACTACCAGTGGCTCTCTGCAAGCCCTCATATGTTTCAACCAGGTCACAGCTCTGCCCACTCTTCTTCAAAGATGAAGAAGGGGCAGATTCTAGTGTGTGTGGTGAGGAGAAAAGGTTAGAATCCAGAATTCACCACAATATGATGTGAATTCAAAGACATTTTATGTGGTTTACTTGGCAAAGGTTAGGCAGCTGTACTCACATCCACACCTTCCCTTGTTAGTAAGGCTTTTTCCTTTTTTTTTTTTCTTTTTTTTTTCTGATGAGCTAAAACCTGTGCCTTACAAGATCAGTTCTCAGCTTGCATTCTCAGCAGGATAAATTAGAAAAGCAGCTGCCAGTGGTTTTACTTCATTCCAGCCCACATCTAATCAGTTCTTCATACCAATCTGCAAGAAATATTTCAGCCAAAACTTCAGGTCCAAACCTGTTGACTTGAGCTAGTTTAAAGATTATTTACTCTAGTGTTGACACCATGGCTTCCACAAAAATGTTGTGCTTCCTAACATTATTGTTCTTCAAAAATGTATTTCAGCCTGTGTTGCCTTTGCACTCAATTTTAATAGACTGATTAGGAAGTGGCGAGTGATGACTGGCCACTGCAACAACCAGCGGCTACACAGAACTGCAAGTTAAACTTGAAGGGTCTTGTTTGACAGTTTGCATCATCAGCCAACAAGCTCTCTGTTGTGGTTTAAACCTAGCCACACAGCTCGTTCATTCATTCAACCCCCCTTTCTTGCCCTCCCCTCCTTCCTCCCCACTCCTGGAGGGATGGGGAGGAGAACTGAAGGAATGCAACTCCCATGGGTTGAGATAACAACAATCCAGTAACCAAGGTACAACACAAATCACTATCGCTATCACCAACAATAAAAACAACAACAAGGAAAACAAGGGAAGAGGGTACAATACCACCCGCCAAAAAAGAGCTCAACCGGGAAGTTCCCTCTCCTTCCAGGTAACTCTCAGTTACCTCCTGGGCNAAGAGGGTACAATACCACCCGCCAAAAAAGAGCTCAACCGGGAAGTTCCCTCTCCTTCCAGGTAACTCTCAGTTACCTCCTGGGCATGATGTGCTATGGTATGGAATACCTCTTTGGTCAGTTTGGGTCCTGTCCCTCCTTCCTCCCAGCCTCCCCTCCTCCCCAGCAGAGCATGAGGCTCACAAAGTCCTTGGTCAGGGCAAACATTCCTTAGCAACAACCAAAAATATTGGTCTTATCAGCCTTGTTCCCAGGTTAAGTCAAAACACCAGCTACTAAGGAAGAGAAAAAAGTGACTGCAATTGCTGAACCCAGGACACTCTCAAAAACTCTAATGTACATAAATAGAATTATATATATATTGCACAGTTTCTTAACTACTCAGCCCAAGGGTATTTTCCCGACAAAATAATAAAAAACTGGAAAACCTAATGCATTTATAATGCTGATGCAGAAATATACACACTGCTCTGAACACAGATTCACATGTATAGGCACACTGTAGACCACACTGATTGCATCATCATTGCCACAGTTGCCCCAAGTATGTCATCATGTAATTCCACTTTTGGAGCTTAGTACAGGTCTAGCTCCTTATGCTGACGTTATCCAAGACCAAACTCTCTTATCTCACACTCATATGAAAGCAGTGGAAGGAGAAGGAAGACTCTTAGACAAAACGGCTCTGTCATTCTAAAAATGATGCAAAGAAGAACAATGCTTTTTGTTTGAAAGCCTTTTGCGTTTTCAAGCTAGGGAGAAAAGTGTTGAAATTTGACAGGACATAGCCTAACATATTTCACTTTTCTTGTAGAAACCCACCAAAAGCTGCCCAACACATAAACATTTCAAACACTAAGCCTGCACTTTCTTATTGGGATTTGCCTCATCGTCATTACTCCAGAGACTTCATCTATCTTGGAATCAGCAAGGATCCTCTGCAACTGGAACTCAGTGTTGCATTCTTCTGGAATGGAAGTTCTTTTGCTCCTGTATTTTCAGTTATTCATATCAGTCTTTAGTCATTGAGCTGTTATTTCTAATAACAGTTCAACAGTGAGCAATGTGGTGCTCAGCTTGGCCCAATTAATCTTAATTTGTTCAGAAACCTGACAAAGAGCATTCCCATGTGCCTGAACATTCCTGTAGCACCAAGAAAACAAGAACTACTGAAAATGTAAGCATAGCTCTGGATAGCATAGCTCTGGATGTTTCTGTCTGCTGTTCTTCAGGCAAGTATTGGAAGATTTACAGAGACCATCTGGACCTATTTTGGTTCTTATCAAGCAGCAAAGGGTTTATTTGATGTCCGTTTTTTTTCCCCCCTTTCTGTCCAGTTCTCTTTAAACAACATTAGTGGATGAGTCACTTAGCCACAGCTTTTTGTCTTTGCCAAAATGAGTTTCCATTGAGCAGAACACCAACTGGGGGGAGGAGGAGCAGGGAAGGTGGAAGGAAGAGCTTAATTGCAGCTCCAGTTTTGTATGTTTCATGCAAGAAGCCTCACTGTTTTAATACTGGGTATTTCAAACTGCCTTCATTTAGATCTAAATTTGCCCAGGTTTCAAAAGCCAAAGAGATCATTCAGAGACAGAAACAGGTCAAGCAAAGTTACTTAAGATGGAATGAGACTTACTTAGAACCTTCTTTTATTTTTTGTTTGTTTGGTTTTCTGTTAGGTTTTTTGGGTTGGGTTTTCTGGGTGTGGTTTTGGTGGTATTTTGTTGTTGTTGTTGTTGTTTTTCTTTTAATGTATAAGTTCCTAATATTAACACTAGGGAAAGAAGCTCCACACATGCTAAAGCCCCAGTACACTTGGGCTCTATTTCTACCACCTTTATCTCTCAGTATAGAATCACAGCCATGACACTAAGATTTCCATTCCAACCTAATCTTGTATTTTTGACTTGTCTTGATTTTCCCATGGAGATATATTTTCATACACACACACACTCACATACACACACAAAACACCACAAAACATCCTGTATGCTTTGCAGTAGACATGGAACTGTTTTGAAGAAAAGTGGAACTAAGCCAAGCCATTTGAGTTAGAAAGTTCAAAAATTAACATCTTTCTAACTGTTCATAAAGTGGCTAGTAAACTTGTAGCTTTGGTAAGAACAGTCTGCTAGAATTTGTTAAATTATGAAGCCTTTATTCACAAATTACTTAGCAATATTTGCTTACATTTTCTACAAACCCAGGATTTCCCATTTTGCAGGATGTGTGAGAACATGTGTCCTGGGTTCAGTAATAGCAGTCAATTTTTCTCCTCTTTAGTAGCTGGTGTTTTGACTTAACCTGGGAACAAAACTGATAACAGGGTTGGTTTTAGTTACTGCTCAAATGTTTTGTTCTGACCAAGGACTTTGTGAGCCTCATGCTCTGCCAGGGAGGAGGGGAGGCTGGGAGGAAGCAGGGACAGGACACCTGATCCAAACTGACCAAAGAGGTATTCCATACCATAGCACGTCATGCCCAGAAGGTAACTGGGAGTGATCCGGAAGGGTGAGTTCTCTCTCGGGTGTTGGTTGGAGGTATTTGGTCGGTGCTGGTGGGGTGTTGTGAGTTATCTGTCAGTGGTTGATGGGATGCTGTATTCTTTTCCTTTATCATTATTATTATTGGTGGTAGCAGAAGTGATTTGTGTTATACCTTAGTTACTAAGCTGTTCTTATCTCAACCTGTGGAAGTTGCATTCTTTTGATTCTCCTCCCCATCCACGTGGAAGTTGCATTCTTTTGATTCTCCTCCCCATCCCTCTGGAAGCAGGGGAGGGTGAGAAAGGGGGGTTGAGTGAGTGAATGAGATGCATGGCTGGGTTTAAACCATGACAACATGCTACTGATTTGGTGTAACCTCACAGCTGAACCTACTTTGAGAAGGTTGGACTAAAGACCTTTTATGGTCCTAAATGTGCATATTTGTCTAGAAGTGCTCAGCCATAAATACTGTGCAAGCATAAGCAGACAATGTAAATGATCTATAAATCTATACAGAATTAGATTTTGGCTGGTCTCGGATAAAATCCAAGCCATGGTCTACTCATTCCTCAGGATGATCTGTACTTAGCTTAACTTGGTCCCTCTGCCATTCCATGACCTACGGTCCTGGACAGTCTCCCACATTTCTTTCTTCTTAAGTTGTTTGTGTCACTGTTGCAAAAATATAGAATATTTTTAGGAATGGTTAGAAAGAAGGATGGAAATCTCCAAAACCATTATACAAATTAATAACGAGCCCACTGAGCAAATAAAACCTAGATCAGTTATTTCAACATTTCCTACTGCTATTACCATGCTGTTTACTTTGTGATACGTATAAGCCTAGTACATTATGAGAACAAATAACTTTGCAAGGTGAAGCAGAATTCTCTTAAGCCAGATGCTCCTGTAGTTAGCCTGCTTATGCTTCTAAATGGAGTTCCAACTAATAGATGACAATAACTTAACAACAGACATGTGACTAGGCAGACAAGAGGAACTGGCTGTATCTACAGCTGACGAATATCCTATGCGATTATAACTTCTATACCTGAGAAGACCTCAGCCTGGCACTGACTATGCTTGCGTGAATTTCCATACTGCCTGTACTTCCAGGGCCTCATTCTGCTTGGACTATGTAGTATGGACATGTATTGGGAACTTCTAAACAGCTGACATCTCTGTATACACTGTTACCAGTACCACAGAAATTTGAAACACCTTGTCACTATTTATACACACAGTACACCATCCCTGGTTTCCTGGGTTTAGCAGTAGCAGTCATTTTTTCTTCTTCATAGTAGCTGGTGCAGTTGTGTTTTGATTTTCAGTTGGGAACAAAACTGATAACAGGAGTGTTTTTAGTTACTGCTCAAATGTTGTGTTCTGACCAAGGACTTTGTGAGCCTCATGCTCTGCCGGGGAGGAGGGGAGGCTGGGAGGAAGCAGGGACAGGACACCTGAACCAAACTGACCAAAGAGGTATTCCATACCATAGCACGTCATGTCCAGGATGTAACTGAGAGTTACCTGGAAGGACACTTGACTTCCCGGTAAGGCTCGTTTTCGGCAGGGGGCATTGTACCCTCTTCCCTTGTTATTTCCTTATTGTTATTATTATTGGTGGTAGCAGAAGTGGTTTGTGTTATACCTTAGTTACTGGGCTATTCTTATCTCAACCCATGGGAGTTGCATTCCTTCGATTCTCCTCCCCATCCCTCCAGGAGTGGGGAGGAAGGAGGGGGGGGAGGAAAGGAAGGAGGGGGGGGAGTAGAAACTGGGTTTAAACCACGATAGCTGGTAAAAGAAAAAAACACTAAAAATGGTGAAACAGCCTGCTGGGACTAAACTGATGCCTCTGCTGAGTATGTCTTTGAACGTAGTTTTGAAGACAAGTGGTTTTCTGGCAAAGTGGTCTGTACGGTAAAACATTGGTCAGAGAGAAAAAAGTGTTGCAGTTTTTGTGATACGGTCTCTTTAAATCAATAGGATCTAACAATGCTCACTTACACTGGAGAGGTTGGAGTCCTCACTCAGCGAAGCAGATGTTCCTAGGAATGACTTGTTATTCTTTATCAGCTGCATGATGACTCTGCCGGGGTCACAGCACACATTTTTTAATCCAAAGACTCTGGCCTAGTATACCACAGCTGGTTTCAGAACACTTCTTTTACTGCAATCATAGAGAAGGAAAATAGTCCTCAGTTTGGCTGATGCCTATAAAACATTGGCTCCAGATAATTTACCTTGCTTCAATAAAAATTCATGTTTAACTTTGGCAAAATTTGGTAGAACGTCTGTCAGGCAACAAAACCAATCTTGTGCAATTCCATTTGTATAGAGCATCCATCTGTGTTGTTATGAAGACATGTACATGCTGCATGTGTGTTTACACACACACAAAATTCATCTTAGGTGTTATTAAAAGATAAGAATTCCAGCTCTGTGTGTGTAATGAAAAAGTATGAATAGATAGTATTGCTTAGTCACCCTGATGCCCAAATGGACAATGCACAGGGATGGGTGAATTATTTTGTTTTCTCCCAGTAACCCATCTTTCCTACTTCTGACTTCTGTCTTCTCTCTCCAAACTGAACTCTCACACATGCCCCCCTCCTTTTGGAGAGAATTTTTTATTACATGTACTATTGTTCTGTAGAAATACTATGTTTAATTTGTCATGTTTAGAAACTCCAAAATTTAACCACAATTTTAAATGACCCATGCTTACATATTCTTTTCAAAATTGTACAACTCACATGGAAATTTTTCTCTATTTTCAATTTGTTTTCCTTGTCTTTGGCTGCTTTGTGAGGAATATTTTGATATGAAGTGTTGCAGTAAGGTACTTTTTTCCTTTAACAAAATGTTATTTTCAGAAAGGTTTTGGAAGGTATGCTACTTGCTATTTGCTACAGTATGCTATTGATTTTCAAGGTAGGTAAACAAAGAAAAAAAAATTAATCTCACTTTGTCTACCCATGCCAGATATAGTAGTAAAACATTTTATATGTACATACAAGAGAAATGTTTTTGACAGAGAGTGGTTTCACAAAGAAGGAGAATTTGTTTTGGCCTTTGAGCAATAACTCTGCATTAAAGGGTTTCAGTGATTCTCTGTTCACATATTGACTCATTAAAAAAACACCATTCCATCTGACTGACCAGCCAGTATAATGGAAGCCTTAATTTTATTAAGTACTGACATAACCTGTTCCATAAAACTGCACTAAATAATTTAAGTCACAATAAATTATGATAAATTAGGTACCTCTCTGTATATCTTCCTGATTAGAACCACCGCAAAGTCTCTTGACTCTGAAACACAAACTACAGCTGCTTTCATTCCTGGTAATGATTCACTGTTGAATAGCTCCCAACGGGAAGAACTATAGTAAAATGGAATCATGAGTTACCAGTGTAATCATGTAAGATCACTGTCAGGATGAAATTACTGTACTCCATGTACTCTCTCACATTACAGGGAAGACACTATGTTTTACTAGCTGTGAGCATCTTGCCAACAGATCCTTTGCAACATTTTGTGGCACTGAGACAAATTTGCAATGGTTTGAAACAAGAGGTTCACAAAATAGTCTTCAGAGGTTCAGAATATGTTTTAAAACTGGACCAGATAACCCATTGGTGAACGTCCTCTCCGGACAGGGTGCTCTTATGGATAGGAGTCAGTCAATGTGCCTAATCAATACTGATCACATCCTACAAGTTGCATTCCACTCACCTAGTGTGTTCTCAGCAATGGCAGATCACCATTGCTTGATGCCTGAAGTAAATAAAGTCACAAAGGCTGTGTAATTGCATAAATCTTCAAACAATGACCTCTGTATTGTATGAGAATGTTTGAGAAAGAGCCTAAATTAAACTACTTTTAATATATTTGTGACTGTTAGAAGCATTGCTTAAATTTTCTCATTTTACTTGAACACAAGAAATTATACACTAGTCTATTTGTTCATTATTTGTGCTTGTCATTTCCAGAGACATGAGATTTTGCAGACACTCATTTATAGTTCTATATCCACTTCAGGCAAAATCTACACCACCACACTGTTATCAGCAGAGATAGACACAATGATTTCCTCTTAATGTTGTTATTCTGTTCATGAGACAGAATATCAAGTTTATTTTGGTCAGTAAATGCCAACTCCTATCATCACTGAAGAAATAGAAATAAATTCTATTTGGACATTTTATGTAGGGATGCAGATTTTGTGGCTTAGGAACAAAAGCTTTATTTGGAGGGTAAAGAGGCTTTAAGTCTGTCCCTCAAAAAATTCAGGAATACAGAAATTCTATAATTTAGTTCCAAACTGGATGCTTAAAAATAAAAATATAATACTTGAAAATTCATTTGGAAAGGAAATGTATGAGTATACACATTTTTCCTCTCTAATTTTGTTCGTAGTTAGGACTCCAGATCATTAGATTAGTTAACATCACACTGCTGTGTCAATTGAGTGATGACAAGGCAGACTGGATAATATTATAGGATATTTAAAGTCCTTATAAAAAAAAAAATAAAGAAAAAAGGGGAAAATACATGTACAGAAATTTAACAAGAGTAAAAGTTTTTGCTGGCATGGATGGAATACAGGAGGAAAAATAAAAATATAAGAACTGGCATGAAAGAACCTCAGGCAAGACTAATGTCTTATGCCATGCACTAGACAAGCCCTAAGATACCACCTTGAAGAACTCATAGCATAGATTCATATATTGGAGAATTTAAGTGAACAGTATCAGTTTTAGACAAAATACTGCAGTTCCCATTCTGCACAATCCAAAACAGTTAAGCTACTCAAAAATCCCTAAATACTTAAATCTATTTTTTCCCCTGAAGTTCTTCTGTTTTATCTTTTATTGGAGGATAAACAACTCCTACAGTAACAGCACAATTAGAAGTTGCCTTCAGGAACTGTCGGAAAACAGTTTTTTAATCATATATATATATATAGAATGTAGTTACCGAATTACAGACTACCCATTACATCAAATTGGAAAGTCTGAAAGAAGCAGCTCCAAAGAATTACTGAAAAACGCAAGAGCTAGTTATATACCCATTTGGGATATGAGAGGTTTTGCATCGCTTTCCACTGCCAGGAAGGCACCATCTGACAAATGAATGAGGTGTCCCCTAATGAAGACAACCACAGTTAATCACTAAAATATTTTCCTGACTATGAAAGAATAATGTGGTCTTAAAATGCCCAACTGATGTTAGCAATAGCAGCTTGCTGTTTGGAATATGCATGCTTTTCATGGGAACAAGCACAATAATACCGTATAGATCTTCAATTTCATACCACAAATGTTACTTGAGCAGTTGTGCAGCAGCTTCAGAGAAAAACATCAGCAGTACTTATTTTTTTTTTTTTTTTAAATTATTTTTAATTTGTTAGAAAAAGTTACAAGCAATCTTGACTGGACAGAAATCTTTGTTACATGGTTTAAGCAGAGCAAACAGAAACTGCTGCCTTCAGAAACAAACAGAATAAGCTGCTACTACCAATGTAATGTTTGATAAACTTGACACTATCCCTGTTGCAGCTAGGTAATCTTTTTACTGGCATCCTCGCCATTTACTTGCTGCTCCTTTACTTTTCTGCCCCCAGAGTCTGACCTGGCCCTAGTGGTTTTATTGAGAGCTTTGCCACTGAATTTAGTAGCCTTTTTGCTGGTTTTAGGTCTTTTTGCACTTATAATCTCAGAAACTCTTTTTAGTACTACTGTTTCCAATATCTGTTACTGCTCTTTTCACATTTCTGTGTAGCAGTTCTGTCCATAGCTAAATCCCTTTAGAATGAACTTCCAATATCAGTAAATCTACACCCATCTTTTTTTAAAAAAATCAAGATTTAATAAATAAACACACTCATACTCCCACTAAAAAACTCCCACCTCACTTCACTACTCTCCCCTATTCCCAGAATCACAATCATGGTGGAAGCAAGGATTCTTCTCCCTTTCTTTTTTTCCTGACAACTGTACATATTCTTCAATCTTAATGCGTTTGTCACTACCTTCGTTCTAAATTTCAGCCAGTTTGTAGCAACATTTCCCTCTGATTACAGACAGATTCTCTCAGTCTCATTGCAAGTGAGCCTTGCATTCATCTGGATACATACGTAGGAATTATTACAGACTTCATGATCAGCTACATCTCTCAAACATATTTGGCTTTGTTAAACAACAATCCATTCTTTTACCAAATCTTTATTATGCTTCCCTTAGTCTTTATTTTTGACTGCTGGGAATTACCTGACAAATACTCAAAAGTACACCAAAAACATGAAAGTCTTCCGGTTTTGTTTCTTCCCCTCATATTGAGGCTTTGTAGCTTTAATTCCTTATGTTCAATCACATGGGGAAGACTGGCTTTTCATTCTATTTATATTGTCATCTCATGGGGAAAAGGGACAGTATATTTGTTATTTAGAAAAGGTCAACAATATATATGAATCCCATGAATCTACAGTGTTGTCTTATATTCATTTAGGCCGTTAGGAATAGCTGACATATTTTCCCAGCAAAATCCTGAGCATTGAATCTTGAACTTGGATCTTATTTTAGTGCTGTAGAACATCATTTCAGGTTTATACAAAGAAAGTCTAAAATGTCTACAGTCTTGGCAGCCAGTCCTTATGAACAGCTACTACCAGAAGGTGAGGTTGCTCTTTCCCCAATACTTCAACTAATTTGTAGTCTACAGCTGCTTTCTTTCTTGACCAAAGCCATAGTTTGCTTGATGTTAAAGACAGTGCTACTACAGAAAAGTAAATCAAGTGTCTGCAGCAAAGCTCTCAGCTGACATTTGCTTTCCCAAGAAACACAGGAAGAAGAGGAAACATGTTTTTGGTACTTTCAGCATGGAGATGACTAACAGGCCAAACTACAAGTTTTTCAACCATTCCAAGCAAACATTTGGCACAAAATATCAGTGATGGAATTTCTAGGAGTCCTGAATTCTACACTAATAATAAAAAGACTGTGCCCACCCTCTAGGTCATTGGAAAAACAGAGAACCTGTTCCCTGAATCAACAAGTATTAAAAAAGCATGTAAGTTGTGCTACAACATTGTCCTGGGTTCAGCAGTAGCAGTCAATTTTTGTCCTTCTTAGTAGCTGATGCAGTTTTGTGTTTTGACTTTCGGCCTGGGAACATAGCTGGTAACACCAATGTTTTTAGTTGTCACTAAGTAATGTTTATTCTGACCAAGGACTTTCTGAGTCTCATGATCTGCCAGGGAGAAGGGGAGGCCAGGGGGAAGCAGGGACAGGACACCTGACCCAAAGTAGCCAAAGAGGTATTCCATACCACAGCACGTCATGCCAGGAGAGATAATGGGGAGTTCTCTGGAAGGACATACACTTCCTGGTTGGGCTTGTTTTTGTACTCTCTTCCCTTGTTATTTTCTTATCATTATTATTATTGGTGGTAGCAGCAGTGATTTGTGTTATACCTTAGTTACTGGACTGTTTTTATCTCAACCCGTGGGAGTTACATTCCTTTGATTCTTCTCCCCATCCTTCCAGGAGCGGGGAGGAAGGAGAGGGGGGAGGAAAGAAAGAGAAGGGGTGGGGAGTAAAAACTGTGTTTAGACCACAACAATTCTTTTTGGCACCCAGTGTGGGGCACGAAGGGTTGAGATAACAACAGATATGACCAGATTAATAGTCACTCATCACAATGCTGATTTATCAGCTCTCAAAGATTTTTCTCTTGATCTCACAGTCTCAGAATATTGTATCTTACTTAGAGCTGATATTTGCTGTGTTAGTGTTTATCAGGTGAGGGGCTTGGGCTAAGTTTCTTGTCTTATTGTACTTTATGATAATGACTTGTAATAAAATAGAATTACTGATCATGAAACTGATCTGGTTTATGTTCCCAGTGTGGTCATTACCTTTACACTTTGGGAGGTGTATAATAAAAGTGCTTGGCAATTACACTTCTTTTTTCTCCTTCTTGGGTGGTTAACCTGTGAAGGAGACATTCTTTTACCCTCCCAGTCCTCCCCCCAGACCGTTTACAGCATCATTTGAAAGTTTTGGGGTTTTTGAATGGCCTTTCAATACTGTTGAGACCTGTTTGCTGATTGTGATGGGGATCTCCATGTTGGCCCACATACAGGGTGTGTTTTGCTCACAACCATTTGTCTGATCTCAAGAGTAAAGCAGAGTCAGATTTGGGCCTTGTCTAGAGTTAGATGACAATATAGGAGCACCAGGAGATTTTCCCCGAGCCTGAACAGCCATGAATGGCAGGGTGTGTGGGATAGTATGAGCAAGTATCTAGGTCAGTGGGCCCCTCCAGTACTTTGGAATTTCACCACCAAACAAGTGAAAAATCCAGAAAAATTAGTGAAACACTTAAATGAGGTGTGTTGTCAGTCTGGCCATACCAGAGAGGGACAAATCATGGCAACATGCTGGGGCTTGGCCTATGCTTACAGGGCCCTGTTCAACACTATCCAGCACCTTCAAAAGGAAAAAAATGTCCCTGTATCTGAGGGCAAAGCAACCAACAATGCAGCTACTCCAGCTCCAAGCACAGCAGCTACACCACCCCCAGCAACAAGTACAGTCGCTACCCAAACTTTGGCTGCAATGGACAGCGCAGATATCCCAGCAACAAATACAGCAGCTACTTAAACTTCAGCTGCAACAGACAGGCAACTATCCCAGCTCCAAGCACAGCAGCTTCACCACCCCCAGCGACAAGTACAGCCACTACTCAGACCACAGTGATAATCACTACAGATAAACCAGAGGACCAATCCGTACCCATATTGGTTGCTCCTGTACGCAAGAGAAAAAGCAAAAGAGAGGCAAGAAGGGTGAAGCAAGATGGAGAAACAATGGACTCACCACCTGGGCCAGCATTTGATCAGGAGTCATAATCACATGATGAAGAAGAAGAGGTGGCTTCTCAACCTCAGACATCAACCGAGCTACAGAGTATGCAAAAAGATTTCACTTGTCAACCAGGGGAGCACATCATCATCTGGTTGCTCCGATGCTAGGACAACGGGGCCAATGGTCATAGAGGGTACAGAAGCCAAGCAGCTGGGATCACTTGCTAGAGAAGGGGGAATTAACAAAGCAATTGCAGGAGAGAAAAAGTCCCTCAGTCTTTGGAGGCGGCTCTTGGCAGCTGTGAAAGGTTTCTATACAAGGACGATGTTATGAGTCGTTCAGCCAAGTGGACTACTTTAGACAAAGGCACCCAGTCTCTGAGGGAATCAACCATCGTAGAGATGATCTATCACATCAAGCCGAATAACGGGGATATACCCATAGACCCAGATGAAGTCAAATATACACGACCCATGTAGCAGAAACTTACATGGAATGCACCATCATCATATGCCCATTCATTGGCAACAGTAACCTGGAATGACGTAGTACCACTAACAGTGGATGAAATGATTCATAAACTCTGAGAGTTCGAAGACAATCTTATCCCTTTCATCATCTCAGCTGTGGAAAAACTGTCCCAGGATCTCAAACAACTGAGGGACGATCTATCTGATCTATCCAGCTCCTCATGTGTACCAACACACTGTGCACACCAGCTATGTTTAAACCACAACAAACATGATTTATGCAACAACCTTGAGATACTATCTTTATACTGATTTCAAGTTTGTCTCATGCAGCAGCAATTCCATACCAGAAATCTGTTTAAATGGTGAAACTGTTATCCTCACTTCCCACTGTGTTGGGGCTGTTTGCAGGAGGGGACTGTTTGCAGAAAATCGTCAGTATGGTGTGTTAATGTCATAGAACAAATCACATTGTCTTCTGTAAGCACTGCAAGGAAAGCTACTGGCACTGCGTTATTCTCTTGTCCTACATGTGCATGATAATCTGCACAGCAAGCAGTCTGATCTTCCATAACAAACTCAGAAGTTCTTATCTGGATTAGCATAATGCTGTAGTTAAGACCCCTGCCAGGAGCATTGCACAACATCAGACAGCTTCTAGTGAAAGCCGAGCTCTGACAGCCAGTTCAATTAAGGACAGAGGAGTTCATGTCTGTGCTTGTCAGTGCTGACATCCCTGTGCCTGGCATAGAATAGTAGAATAGTAGAATAGTAGAATCGTAGAATAGTTAGGGTTGGAAAAGACCTTAAGATCATCTAGTTCCAACACCCCTGCCAGAAGCAGGGACACCTCACACTAAACCATGGCACCCAAGGTTTCACCCAACCTGGCCTTGAACACTGCCAGGGATGGAGCAGTCACAACCTCCCTGGGCAACCCGTTCCAGTGCCTCACCACACTCACAGGAAAGAATTTCTTCCTTATATCCAATCTAAACCTCTCCTGTTTAAGTTTGAACCCGTTACCCCTTGTCCTGTCACTACAGTCCCTAATGAAGAGTCCCTCCCCACCATCCCTATAGGCCCCCTTCAGATACTGCAAGGCTGCTATCAGGTCTCCACATAGCCTCCTCTTCCCCAGGCTAAACAGTCCCAGCTTTCCCAGGCTGTCTTTGTATGGGAGATGCTCCACTCCCCTGATCATCCTCGTGGGCCTCCTCTGGACTTGTTCCAACAGTTCCATGTCCTTTTTATGTTGAAGACACCAGAACTGCACACAATACTCCAGGTGAAGCCTCACAAGAGCAGAGTATAGGGGCAGGATCACCTCCTTTGACCTGCTGGTCACGCTCCTTTTGATTCAGCCCAGGATACGGTTGCTTTCTGGGCTGCAAGCGCAAACTGAAGCTGGCTCATTTCATGTTGTCATCAACCACCATCCCCAAATCCTTCTCGGCAGGGCTGCTCTCAATCTCTTCTCTGCCCAACCTGTAGCTGTGCCTGGGATTGCTCCCACCCAGGTGTAGGACCTTGCACTTGGCAAGGTGAAACTTCCTGAGGTTGGCATCAGCCCACCTCACAAGCGTGTCAAGGTCCCTCTGGATGGCATTCCTTCCCTCCAGCGTATCCACTGAACCACACAGCTTGATGTCATCGGCAAACTTGCTGAGGGTGCACTCAATCCCACTGTCCATGTCAGCGACAAAGATGTTGAACAAGACCAGTCCCAACACTGATCCCCGAGGGACACCACTTGTCACTGGCCTCCAGCCGGACACTGAGCCATTGACCACAACTCTTTGCGTGCGGCCATCCAACCAGTTCTTTATCCACCGAGTGCCCCAGCTATCAAATTGTTGTCTCTCCAATTCAGGGACAAGGATGTTGTGTGGGACAGTATCAAACACTTTGCAGAGATCCAGGTAGATGATGTCAACTGCTCTACCGTTGTCCATCAGTTCCATTGCATAACCAATCTAAAAATTTTAATCTGTGGAATACTTTTATCTTTATTTCTCTGTGCAGAATTTTCAAAAGAAGGCTCAGTATATATAAATTACTGTTTGAACAGGTACCTAAAACCATGCTGGGTTGCTTCTCAGTAAGGTGACCTGAAGTATCCTGGAAATAAGAATGTCAGCGTTCAGTTTAAGGTATGTACACATACTGAATACCCTGTCTTCTATTTTTTTTCCTTCTGTCTCTACCTTTGTCCCAACTCTCATGTATAACCCACATTTTAAATTTACTGGGCAGCATGACTATGACGCATTTTGCTTTCAATGATACCACCAAATCATATTTTCTGCACAGAAAATGTGTACCAAAGCTTATATACAACTCATAAAGCTCAGTTACAAATCTCCTTAATTAGTACAGCAAAGTAACAGCTAAAAATCAGGTAAAACGAAACAGTAAAACCAATGGCTTTTACAAATATAAATGAAGTGACACACGATACATATTTTTGGTAGAGGTGCCATTTTCAATATCCTCATTTTGCCGTGGGTATTAAGACTGTGGTTAGGACAGACATTGGATGACTGCTACATAATAGTATTATCAAGGACTGTAAAGTATTTCTCATTGTCTTTTAAAAGTATTTTCTCATGATCTTTTGAAAGAACATCTGGGTTTGCTTATGCAGGGATGTCCAGGAAAGACACAATTAGCTATGTGAAGCTAATGAGCATAAGTTAAAGCACATTCAAAATCCAAATAAGATCATTGGCAGGGGATATAAAATGCTGCATTCATGACCACTAATCCTCCACCAATCACTGAGTCATCCATAGTTGTCCTACATTTCCAAACAGAGCTAGCTAGATTAAGAAGAATCCTTCCTGTATTCCCCTTTTGGATTCTAGTGATTTCCACAAAACAAGAGCTAAAATCTCATTAACTGCACTATTCAAATCACAGAATGTCACTTTTTACACTGGAAAGACTTACTCTTCCCTCCTTTGTGAATGAAAGATGACACACCAAAAGGATGTGTAATACTATCAGAAAGTGAGTAACAAGATATTGTTTATTGTTGCACTACTATAACTAGTCATGACCCACATCAGAACCATTTTACATTTTCTCAAAGTGAAGATAAACTTTCAAAATAGGGGACAGAACAGCGTTTACTTATATGAAACAACTGTTTAACAAAAGAAAAATGCATATCCAAAACCACTCAAACACCAAGCTTGTTGGCCTGCATTTTTATTGCTTTATGGGCATTTTTCTCTTCATGTTTTTCTCAGCAGAGCCATCCCAACAAGCTGGGTTCAACAGACTGCACTGAAACATGTCTTGTTTCTATTGCTCTATGGGCATTTTTCTCTTCATGTTTTAATCAGCACAGCCATCCCAAAAAGCTGGGTTCAACAGGCTGCACTGAAACATGTCTTGTTTTATTCAGGGGCAGAAAGAAAACCAAAAGGTAGTATCACAATGCCATATACCAATAGAAAATCCTACCTGACAAAGAATTTTGGTTTTACAGAAATAGAAACATGTCCCACAATACATAAAAGAAATCCCAGCCCTAATAAAAAAAAATCTCTCTTACAGGTTACAGACTTTTAGGTTCTTAGAAAAAAGCTGTGGTGACTTCAAGAACTCTCTATTCACAAAAACCAACAACAACAAAAACAACAACATAACAAAAAATACCAACCAACCAACAAAAAAAAAATAAAAAAGGTATGTAACTTGTCAAACTTCAGTTACTGGTTTTCTTGCATCTTTTTCTATTGTGTTCTCAGGGAGTTATGTAATTTTCATTTCTGCATTTAATAAACCTCTTGCTTGTATCATTTTCATAAAAACTTTTTTCAAAGTCTATGCTTCATCTAGCTATAGTAAAGTCTGAGAAAAGAAGAAGGATAAATAAGCCCCTGAGGTCTACCTATCTGAAACAAATGGGATCTTGGAAATACATGCTTATTCTGTCTGGGAGGAGAAATGCACATTCTGTTATCAATAGTTGGTTTTGCCTAACCAGATGTAGAAAAAGTTAAAGTATCAATGAGCAGTACTGCGTCTCTGTATGTGATGATGTGGGGAGTACTAGCAGACTGACTAGAAAATAAAATATTTGAAATGAAAAATGACAAAGACGATGAAACCCCCCACATTTTTTTCCAAAAGCTGCTGCTCGGTTTTTCCAAGTGTGATGGCAAGTCCACAAAAGGTGACTTGCACTTGAAAAAAGAAAAAAACAAAAAACAAAACAAAAATACCCCAAAGCCCAGAAAACCACAACAAAACCAAAATAAAACATGCATGACAAAAATAAAATAAACCAGCATGACTAAACTTTTAAGAGTTTTGCACCAGACATACAAGAATAATTTCCAAATCTAGAATTATTCTTCCATACTGGAATGGAGAAGTGATTGCTTCTACAGACACCTGCAGTCTATTAGACTGACCTCAGCAGTGTGTGAGATTCAGATCACATTTTAAGAGAGGATTTTAAAACACTTGCATGACTGAAAAGTGAGGTAGAATGAAACATAGACCTCACAAAGATAAATTGCAACAGGTTAAGTGGGTATCTTTCAGGTAGTATTCAGAATGAATAAAATTAAATAGAGCTATTCTTTCTAAATTCCATTGAAGTATTTAATATTGCATTACATAGTATACTGCTAGTTGTCTCGGATTCTTATACAAAAGTAGTTAGGAGGAGGGAAGTCTTGCTAAATGGGTGGTAACTAGAGGTACTGCTGAAGGAGAATACACAGCCCCCTAACTGGTTAGGTATGAGGCACATTTTAATGATATTAGCAGTAAGTAAACTGTGGAACAGGGTGAGTTAAAACTGGGAACATTGTCAGCAAAAATGCAAAGTGACCTATCAAATTTGATATCTCAACAATAGGTATGACAAATGGAACTAAGCAAAGTGTAAGAAAACGTAAACCCATGCACTTCAGGAGTAATAACAAGCTCATTAGTTAAAACCAGAGAAGGATTAAAACCTGAACGCAATAGGCAATCACAGTAGCAATATGAACCATAATCCCAACTGATGCAGTGTTACCTTTCCTGTAATATTGAACAAGCAGATTGTGGATTGTTTTTGTTCAAGGAAGTGGAGCTCAAATAAAGATAGACTGGAAGATTTTTAGTATTATTATAGAAAGGCTGTAATTGCACCTAGAAATTTGTCAAAGGAATTAAATGGCAAAAAAGAAAAAAAAAAAAGTGTAACAGAGCTGTTTAGGTATAAAGTACAGGTTACAGCTATTGCAAGAGGAAATAGATACAAACTGCCCTGAAAAAAAATAAGCCTATGAATTCTTGAAGATTTGTAATTACTGGGGGGAGAGAGGAAGGAGAGATTTGATCCATTTGTGAACCATTTTTTCTGTTTTATTCGTAAGGGTTGAAGAAAAGCTTTCATACTGCACTCACTGACTCTGGAGTGCTGTTCCAGTCCTGCACTACATGTAAACAGCAGTTCATAGGAATGGACAATTTCAAAACAAGAATGTGGGTTTTCAAATTGGGAAGAGGTCCTATCTACAGGAATAGGGAAGATGCGGATAATTTTCTTTGTTTGATCAGGAAAGATCATTCAGTTCTTATTCCAGTGTTGGTAAATGCTTAAGTCTGTGGTTCTCAGGTTCTAGATCACTTTTTTACATGCCAAATCATGCATCTCCAGAGGAAATTTTGTATTTCCTAGAATAAGTATCTTATAAAACTAACTGTTAATAAAAAACAGATCTCTTTGCAGAACACAAAGTTTTGACAAAACGAGAATGGTTTACTTTTTTTTTGCTTTATTAGACCAACATCTAAATATAAAGGCTGAACACATCTCAGAACTTCTGATAGCCATCAGGATCAAACCACAAAATGACATCTTACAAACAGTTTAACAACTTTCACACAATCTGCCCTACATTTCGACTGGCAAAACGGCAAAATTGTGGTTATTATATTGATCATTCTTTGTAGTTACAAGAAGCTGAGCTTGTTAGTTTACAGAATCTTCATTTTCACTGGTTTCAGCTGAAAAAAGCTGCACATACTTGACTAATCAAATAGCAAGAAAATAATGCTGGTTCACAAAATGACCACAATTGTAAATTAATTAATTTTTAATTAATTAAACGGTTAATTATCTCAGAAGGGCAAGATGCATAGGAAAGCAAATGTTTAATTTATTTTGGAGGCTAAAAAACATTGAGTCATTAAGTTGAATATTTGCCAGATTCCTTGTTATTATAGAATCATAGACTGGTTAGGGTTGGAAAAGACCTTAAGATCACCTAGTTCCAACCTCCTGCCATGGGCAGGGACACCTCCCACTGTTTCTTATACATCATCCTTGATACGATTAAGCCAATAAACTGGTGTTAAACTAAACAAAGATCTAGTCATGACATTATAAGAAAGAAAGAAAAAAAAAAAAGAGTAGTAGATATAATTATAGAACATCAAGCTGTTTTTTCAGAGTAAACTATTTACATTTGTTCTCTCCTTCCCACTTTCTGTCTCACAGTGTTAATTGCCTATCCTCTTTATTTTTAGTCTTACTATTTTCTTCTGTGTACATGGAAAAACTGAAGATTTTTTGCCTTGGATGATGGGTGAAAACCAAAACCAATTTTCATTATGAGGCTGAATCTCACAAAGCCATAAATGGAAATCAAAATGGCTAACCGCATCTATTAACAAAACAGCAATTCCCCAAGCTCTTAATGTTGACTTAATTCTTCTCCCATCAGAAAACATTGGAGGAGAGTGACTTCCCTGAAGCTGAGCTAAACCCATAGCTAATGCTTCTATTGTTAAGACTACACTGAATGATAACACAGAGGAGTCAATTCTTTCTCCACTCAGTGCAGCCACTCAGTTATAGCAATGATTTATTTTGTGGTATCTTCCAATCATAAAAGTGTGACAACTATGACTGCACTCACTTCAAAGTATTCCCTCTCCTTAGTCTAATCTTTTGACCACCATAAAAAGAATTTTACTTCCCTAAACAAAACTTGACAAGGATCAATACTACTAGAAGGTTAAATTCCTGAAGCAATTAAAGAAGCATATAACATTTTGTACCATGAAAGCAATGCATCTGCCTTGTTTGTAATAAGATTGAGCAGTGTATTTTGGTACTGAACCTGAGGACAGCACAGCCAGAGACAAGAAGTGATGGCCAAGAGGTGATAGTGCTAGCCCAGCCTAGCAAAGTTTTCCAATATACTGTTCTTAAAGTCAATTGACTTGGTTCATGCCTTAAGAAGTCTCCTGACTTGCGGACTTCATGTAAATTTTGTGCAAGAGCACTGAAATTGCATTTGGCCATGAAAATGCTAACTAGGAAAGAAGATGAGCATTTGTCATAACAGTCAATTTAAGGGGAAAAATTCAAAGCCAGAAACTGATAACTTCATTTATGCTAGTCATGTTAACAGTTCTGCGCAGCATATATGAAGGAATTTTAGACAAACCAGTACCCATGTTTTACTTCAGTTAACACCAATAGTTTTGGTTGCTTAGAACCATAGTGCCATTGGGTCCAAGTTTTGGTGCGGGCAAGATAACTCTGCAAAGGTAATGACTAGAGAAAAAGTGACCATAGGGATTTTAGCACAGCTGGAGTCTTGTCCATGGATTGTTTCAAAGCTAGGTCTACATGACATAAAACAAACCAAATGGTTAATGCTGTGGAATGAAGTAAATTCTAAGTGATTGCACCATTCCTTATTAGCACTCTTGGAACTAATAATATGCAATTAGTTATTTCTGTAAACAATCAGTCATTATCTAAGACTTCATGTGAGGACAGTATTCATATATCATTTATATATTATTGAGCCATTAATAAGCACAACTGCATTAATATTATCCTGTAGCTGTTAGTGGATGTGCAAGAAAATGCCACGTCAACAAGAACATGACTGAAGATTCAAAGCACTAGAAAATGTTTGCCTTAGAACAGGGAGATGAGTGAGGCTTAAGAAATTCTCATTACTCAAAAGTTAAGAGACAGCTGTATACTTCTGGGGTGCTTAAGCAGCAACATAAGAGCTTAAGCATCCCTTTCTAAGCAAAAAATTATGTTGGCTACTGATCCAGAACTTCGCTTTCATACAATGCCTTAATTACAATAAAAGGTTCCTTTATTATATATGTCCATATTCCATAATCTTTTGGGGTTCCTATAAGTCTACTTAATAAGTGCTTCTTGAACATCTGCCAGCAGAGTGGACTATGATACTATGATGTAATTCATAACAAAATGGTAGACTAGAGAATTAACATGGATAAACTGAAACCTAAACAGAATTCATAGAGTTTATACATGTTGTATTTTTGGTAATACTACTCATATGATCATGGAATTCCATTAATCAAGGTGCTGAGTCCTCACAGCTACAACCATTATGTTGCTACTTCAGAAAAAAAAGTTTCCTGCCTGGTTATAATCTGAAATTAAAATTCTGGCATATTAAAACACAGAATGCTTTTCCCCTTGGTGTGGAGATTCATGCCCTGCACTAAAATGGTTATTGATGAATAGGTTGTCTTCTCATCACTTCCCACTTCTATCATTTTGAATACATAGCCTAGAATTCATTATTTATCATGCATCCAAAATTACTCTCAGTATCTAACATTACTGAGACTTTGCCAGTTTGAATAACTCTGTTTATTTAAAAACAGATTTTCCTCAAGAACACGAAAAGTAATGTTAATGTATAGAAAGAAACTAATTGAAGAGACAAGCTCTAAATTATTTGAAACTGGACAGAATGGATAGCAAGGAAAGAATGAGCTATTATTAATAAACTTTGATAATTAAATGTCAATTGTCATTCTAACAACATAAAAATAGAAGAGTGAGAGCAAGCATAAAATTAGGGGACATGCAAGTAAATTTTCCTTCTTTCTTTAATGTGTATGAATAAAAAACCTGATTCTTTCCTTGTTCAGCTATAAAGTTGCTGGAAGAGTCAGTCTTATTTGTATGAGTACAGTTGATTTATAGTTGCACTCATACTAGATTTTCATTATAGATAAAAAAAATAAAAATAAAAAAAATAAAAAAAGACAAATATTTCAGGGCATGTAACAAGCTATTTCTGTATCTTTAGAAAGTTACCTGGACAAAGTTGACCTCCCTATTGATGCAATATAATAAAGGGTTTGCGTTGGTTTAGTGGGGTAAGGGGTGTGGAGTGGAAGCAGTAAGGTTAGTATCTCTTGAACTGTTACTAGTACAAAAGACTAATACAAAAAGACTAATGTACTTTCACTCATAAATATTAGTATGTACAAAACACTAATGTACTTCACCTACAAAAGACTAATGTACTTCACATAAAGATTAGTATGTACAAAAGACTAATGTACTTCACCTTCAGTAGAAATAAGGACCAGATCATTAAGGAAAGTGTACAGAAATATTAAATATAAAGCATTATTGGGGATAAGCAAAGCAGTTTACATACACATTATTTGGGAATTCTGTGAGTTCAGTGGCAACAGCTTCATGTTTAGTATTACCATACAAAATCTCACTAAGTAGTTTGGTAAAAGAAAGAACACCTTTTTCTGTAGAATGTACTTTTTACAGGGGTTAATTTAAAAACTAAATCAAAGCAAAAAACAAAGCAGCAAATTAATTTTTTGTTCTCATCACTTCCATAAGGTGGCTTCTTTGGGGTTTCCCCCCTCCCCTCAGAGAAAAGAGAAAAATAAACCTATTGAGCCATACTGATGCATCAGATTCCTCCAAAAGCATATATCATCATAGCAGGGATTTCCACAAGGAAAACTCTCTGAAGCTATCTGAAGTACAGAATTTAAACAAATATAAGAGGAGAGATTGAGAGAACTGGAGTTGTTTAGCCTGGAGAAAAGGACACTCAGAGGTGACCTTATCACTCTCTACAACTTCTTGAAAGGAGGTTGTAGACAGATGGGGGTTGGTCTCTTTCACCAGGCAGCAACGGACAGAACGAGAGGACACAGTCTCAAACTGTGCCAAGGAAGGTCCAGGTTGGATATTAGGAAGAAGTTTTTCACAGAAAGAATAATAAAATATTGGAACGGTCTTCCCAGAGAGGTGGTGGAGTCACCATCCCTGGATGTGTTTAAAAAGAGACTGGATATAGAACTTGGTGACATGGTTTAGTGGAGGTGTAGGGCATGGGTTTGCTACCGAAAATCCAGAATAAGAAACTTATCAACATCAATGGGATGTAGATAAGCAGACACTTCTTTATTACGGCGCCGGGTGCACGGGGGATAGCTCCTCCTAACGTGCACACCTTGCACTAAAATCAAGCTTCTTACATAGAGCCTACTAATACATAAACATGTTATTTCCCAACAATCATTAACATATTCTCCTCCCATTTCCGATTCTACGCAACTAAAGTTAGAATCCTCTAGAAATGAGTCTGGGGTACAAAATGGGTTGGTGGTCAGTGAGTCGGTGGTCACAATCTCCCCCTGTCAGAATTACCTTTTATTTAATTCCACGGTATCCTTGGCAGGTAACTATAAACAGTTACGGTTGGCTCTCTTTGCTCTCATTAATCTAGACCTTGACAGCTACCTGCATTGTTCTACATAAACTGCTTGTACTACCTGTTGCTATGAAATGATTTTGACCTATCCCTTTGGGTCCTGGTACAGGGCTATACATGGAATTTCATAACAGCACCTGGTTACCATACAAACATACTTCTCACTAAAACATTTCTTATAATGCTAAATTATTAAAATTAAGTATTATAAACTATTGATTAAACTTTAATTACCAAAATTCTAAATATCAGTAACAGGTTGGACTTGATGATCTTAGAGGTCCCTTCCAACCTGGTGATTCTGTGATTCTGTGAATACCATATAGATCTTCAATTTCATACCACAGATGTTACTTGAGCAGTTGTGCAGCAGCTTCACAGAAAAACATCAGCAGTACTTGATATCTTTTTTTTTTAAATTATTTTTAATTTGTTAGAAAAAGTTACAAGCAATCTTGACTGGACAGAAATCTTTGTTACATGGTTTAAGCAGAGCAAACAGAAACTGCTGCCTTCACAAACAAACAGAGTAAGCTGCTACTACCAATGTAATGTTTGATACACTTGACACTATCCCTGTTGCAGCTAGGTAATCTTTTTACTGGCATCCTTGCCACTTACTTGCTGCTCCTTTACTTTTCTGTAAGTTTTTCATGGAAAGAAGAATAAAATATTGGAACGGTCTGCCCAGAGAAGTGGTGGAGTCATCAACCCTGGATGTGTTTAAAAAGAGACTAGATATAGAACTTGATGACATGGTTTATTTGAGGTGTAGGGCATGGGTTGGACTTGATGATCTTAGAAGTCCCTTCCAACCTGGTAATTCTGTGATTCTGTGATAAGTAAGATTCACTGAAATATTTCTGGATGTCTTAGTTAACAGATTAAAAGTACATATTCTATGTTGTGATTAAATGCAGTGGAAGAATTCCTACTGTATTTCCTAAAATAGCTCACATAAGTAGTTTCAGAGAAATGCATGCATAAAAGGAGCTCACATCACACCAGATGTTTATGCATGATGATATTTGGTCATGTATTCCTTATTATTCACACGTCAACTTTCATAGGTGCTGAATAAAGTGGATTAGTGCTGGTTTAGGCTCTTAATTTGTACTGAGTGACTAGAATGCAACTATTGAAATAATTTAGTTTCGTGATTTTTTAGGTTAATTTGATGCTGTAATGCCTCAGGACTCATGGCATTATTTTAAAAGTCTGTCTACTATCTGTAGACTACTTGTTCCAAATAAATGCTACCTGAATGGAAGTGGAAGGATACATTTCAACATAACTAAACTACCAGAAAATTTTAAAATTCTATCTTTTTCATAACTTTAATTTAGTCAGATTTAGTTTGCTTGAGAGAAAAGAAGTGAACATGCAGGCTTTTCCAGTTAGAACGTACTGTGAAACTAGGTACCGTAAAAAAACGTTTTCTCCACGATTTTTGAGGTGAAAGGTGAATTTCCCATTTAGATTATTTTGTCAGCTCTGAAGTATACAAGATTTAAAGCTAGATAGCAAAACCCATTGGAACCATGCTGAAGAAGGTCTTAGTTTTGTTAACAAAGCCTTTGAATTTATGGATGATTTCTAATATGCTAATAATACAATATTCTTAAAACGTTTGGAAAATAAAAAAGTTGAATTTTGAAGTGATGTGGCTAATGTCTCTCTTCTTCCACTACGTGATCTGCAGAAGAGGGAAAGGCACCTCAGTGATGGGGCAATGCAAATCAGAGCTGAATGCAACTGTGGAATGTGGCACAAGGATGGCATTGAACATGATGGTAGACTGGCAACAGAATTACTCATACTATCTGATTTCCTTTTTTTTTTTTTTGAGTTACTGAAGAGACATCTTTCAAATGCAACAGAAATGTACCAGTTCTTTATCAGGACATCTTCATTTTTCATCTCTGTGGGCCCAGCTCAGATAGATTTATTCAGNCTCATACTATCTGATTTCTTTTTTTTTTTTTTTGAGTTACTGAAGAGACATCTTTCAAATGCAACAGAAATGTACCAGTTCTTTATCAGGACATCTTCATTTTTCATCTCTGTGGGCCCAGCTCAGATAGATTTATTCAGGATAAATAGCATTATAAAGACCACAGAGTCCTCCCAAAAAAAAAAACAAACCAACAACCCAACAAAAAAAAATGTACTAGGACTCAGTGCTGCTCATTTTGAATAGGTTGTCCCTCACACAAAAATAAAAGAGCAAGAAGAAACAAAAGATGACCTTGTGGAAGGTCTCAAGCTTTCCAAGGTAAACACAAGCGTATCAATCTTTACAATGGCACACTGTATATGATTTGGTTAGGTTTTGCTTTTTGGTTTTCTTTTTTTTTTTTCCCCCCTTTTCTTTTCCAAAACCAGTATTTGCACAGGAATGTTAGCTTTCTGAATGGAATTCTTTTTCTGGCAGTTTTGAAGGCCATCTTGTGGCCATGGCATTTCATTGTTGTGCCTCATAACAGTTTCTTTTGACAAAAGGACAAATTCTGATCTCAAAGCTGTATCAGTCAAGACTAATGCCACGGAAGACAACAGCACAACTGGGTTCAAGTGAGGTAAGCAAGCAAACTCCCACTCAAGCTACAGGCATTCTGCCTATATTAAAATTCAAAACAGGATGTTTCTTTTTAATATGGATTAGATTGTACATATAAGGAAGGCTTCAAAGCATTAGGGATTCCTACCAGTAACAAAATGCTGGCTCTCTCTCAAGCCCAGCTGACAATTTCAGCTCTTGCGCACTCATTAAAGCAGCCCAGCACTCAGGGTTATTCAGGCATTGGGATGCCTAATAAGGCAGCATCCAGTAAATATAGTGAAATCACTAATTAAACAGCCGTGTCATTTGCAACAGAATGCTATTATTGCCCCAAGGAAGGGCCTAAAGGACTTTGTTTCCTGTATTGCACACACAGTTCCACAGAAGCCAATAGGAATTTGGTAAACAGAGTGAGGGAAAGGACTGACACTAAAAAAAAACTGAGAAAAGGAAAAACACTTAAAAAAGCAGTGCTATGGAGTTAACAGATTAGCATCAGAGCAATTCTAAAACAACCATGTAGCATAATCATCCTTCTCCAAACTTCATGGTAAAAGATTCTGAAGTCTTTTAGACTTACATCAAAGTGGCAGTTCTTCCATGACAGACACACAAATGCATATTTGTAATCTCTGTAAGTACAATAATGCTGTTTATCATAATTTTATCTGACTATTTAGACTATCTTTACCATATTTTTAGGTTCTAAATGGAATTGTGTATTGCTGAAGGTCCATGTTGAATCACCTGTAAGATCCCATTTTGTATTATAAAAAATGATCTTGATAAGAGAGAAACTTCAGCTTATTTATTGTGGCTTATTTACTTTTTGGAAACAATAGGTGCAACTTCTTTCTGATAATGAGTCTTTTAGTCACCAATTATTCTTTCATCGACATAAAAGAAAATTATATCATGACTCTTAAAAATACTAAATATTCCTAAAAGGACAATTTCATATTATACACACTGGCCTAATTTCTTTAGCTGTGAGTAAGAGCCTTTAGTGTTATAGAATCTAGCAGAGTATATTACAGAAGCTAGGACACTAGGACAGTGACTAAGGGTGACGTCCTTAGCTGATATTGCAATAGAAATAATAATGATATACTATCAACTGACTCTTTCAAAGTCAATTTTCCAAATAAGAATAACCCAAGAATGCAAACCACTATTTTTTATAATTTTAAATATGCTAATGAAGAAACAATTTTTCTTCAATCTTGGGACAGATGAAAACAGCACAGCTCAATATTTGTGTCAGTCTTCCTCAGAGCTTAATGAAGCATATGTTAACTAGGGGCTTTACTTTACAGTGACAACTTGTGAACACGAAAAAGACACTTGCTACAATCTCAAAGGTTAGTCACTGGACAAGAGCATCTCTTTTAGTAAGGCTGGGTCTCACAAAATCCTGGCAAATCTGCTATGCCTGTACCCTCTAGTGCCTCTCCTGTTGCCAGAAATCTCTGGCTGTATTTTGTCTATATCCACCCAGCAGCTCCAGGCCTAATTTCTGCCACATCCTAAGAGAGATTCTATTTGTGTCCCCAAAAGTGAACCACAAACTTTGGGAAGTGGCAACGTCTCCACAGTGGAACATATGAGAGGCGCCTCTGACAAAATCACATTGTGATACATTTATAAATCCACAGAGATTGATTGAAAATGCATGCTGGGTGGAAATAAAAAGGGGAAAAAAGAAAAAGTTCATTGTCACCTGGAAGTGATTTACAAGACTGCTGCACTTGGTAACAAAATTAAGATTTCCCAAACATGTAAACATGTCTCTGTGAAGTCATTTTTCCATATTTTTTTTTTTTTCCCTTTGGGCAGTCAGGAGAAAGAAAGCTGGTCATTGAATCACCATAGAATAGAATAGAAAGCTGCTTTGTCTTGGCCACCCACCTACTGAGCAGGTAACCTATGCAGTACTTTGAATAGGAATTGTCCAGGATACACAATACTTAAAACACAGTCAGTCAAGTTCCAGTAGTTTGCCAAACAGGTTTTTTTACCTAGTAGGTACAGTTTATAGCACACCTGTATTTTACAGGAATAAGAAATGCCCAAGTAAGATGGAAGATGCCAAAGGCAGAAAGCAACAAGAAAGGTATTTCAGCACCAGAAGTAGAGGGATGAGCTGCATAACTATAAAATGTCAGCAGTATTTATAGATTTTTCTCATACTGACTCATTACAGATACTGTGTTGGAGTAATTCTATTGCAACTGAATTGAGAGAAATCACTTCCTCGAATTTCAGCTGTTGTGATAGTGACAAAGGTATTTTAATGGTTGGTTTACAGCTGGTCCTTAATGTAGAGAGTCATGTTCAGTAGAAGAGAGCAGCTTTTTTAGAATGTGGAGGTGTGACTGTGACCACTGGCATATCGGTGTCTCTGGCTTTTCCCTAAATCCTAGTGTAAGAAACCATGTTATACTTTTGTTGTTAAGCCATGTTATGTTTGTTATAAACCATGTTATGTCTTTGTTTTTTACAATTTTGCTTTAAATTTCAGTTTGGTTTTACTTGGTTTTATCATTTTCAGTTGTACAGCTATGAGAAACTAGCTGTATTCCAAGACTGTCATTAAAAAAAGCCCCAATGTTTATCATTGTATAAGAAGGCCTTAGGGGAAGACCCATCTGAAAACAGATCTGCAATGTTCTAATAAACAAAAGCTGTGATTGCAGTGGAGGTTGAAGTGTTTACAGAGTCTTCAGAAAAGGCCACGAAGGACCACAGTTTGCAGCAATACAGGCACAGTTCTGGCAGTCAAGAAGAAGCATAAATTGTGAGAGACTAAGATAAAATAGTTCTTCTTCTTTAAAAGCAACAATAAAAAGCCTACCCTGGATACTCAGTCCTTCAGAAAACATCCTTATTGAGCAACAGCTACAGATGTCTGGAATCTTAAGTACCCAGCTTTATTCACCAAGTTTAGAACCTGAAAACAACCACTGAGTTTACACACAGCACAGACATTTTTGTTGTCTTGAAGTGCTGGTTATACTTGGGATGGAGTTAATTACAATCATAACAGACTGTAGGGTGCTGTGGTTTAGTTCTGTGACCAAATCAGTGTTAGCAGAACACCCGTCTTTTAGCTCTTGCTGAACAGTGCTTGCAGAGCATCAAGAATTGCTCTGTTTCTGACTCCGCTGAACCAGCAAGTTGCTGAGGGTGGGCAGCAGGTTGGAAGTAGGGGAAGAGTCAGGACGGCTGACCCCAACCAACCAAAGAGAGATTCCATACCAAGTAATATGCTCAGCAATAACATCTGGGAGTGAAAGGGAGAAGAGTAAATGTTGCTGAAAACAAATTTCACTTGTGTGACACAATGAGAAATACTTTGGACTGGCAAAGGCTCCATTCAGTGTCCTGCTGCCCTACATATTTCCATTTATGACTCCAAGAATGTCACATAAGCAAAGTTGTAGTCATTTAAATGCACCAGAAACACAGAAAAGAAAAAAAAATAAACCAAAACAAAGCCACACTGACAAACCTCTAATTAATGTAGCTAGATTGGCAGAAGAGCTTGTACACACAGTAATTTCCATTTTCATACAGTCATTTCCATGGGGGAAACCCAAAGGAAATCTGTCATCATTAACAAGACACCTTTTCAGTGTTGATGATGCCTTATTCTTCCTGGACAGATATATACTGTCCTGCTACAATTACTTCATCCACACACACATGGGAGGCATCCTAAGAGCTTTGAAAACATCCCTCCTGCACTTTTTTTTGTGAGCAATTAGATGCATTCTGGTTATTCTATCCACCCTTATGGCACTCCCACACATGCTTCCAGAACTTACACCATACGAAAGTCCACTAATATAAAGTACATTGCCTCCCTTGAACTGCTATCCATGACTGCTTTGTAATAATGGGGGGAAAGTGAGCTGCAGTTTAGATCTCCGAGCTGACAGCATGCCATGTAGATCCACATCTACACCTGAAAGGGCACAAGAGCCAGTGGGCGGGACTTGAATGTGCTGCTCAGAGGCAGCAAATGCCTTGGAAAGAGAGGTTCCAACACATGCCTTACCCTCCTTAGTTAGTAGACAGTCTAGTAAGATTTTCTTTGGAAAGACTTTGGCTAAGGGCACTAATATGAGGCTGTTTTGATACTGTTTTGATAATATTTTTACAGGCGATCTACCAGATAAATTGAACAGCTGAGAAAATCCCAATCAGTTTCACACAAACACTGAACTCAAGCAGAAGAGCATGTGATCTACTTAGCTATTTCAAATCATTCCTAAATCAAGATTAAGGGATAAGGACTATGACAACAAGGGATAAACTATCCTCAAAGGAGGTAAAAAAAAAAAAAAAGAGAGAGAAGCCTATTCAAGCCTCCCAATAGGACCTGCAGAACAGGCATTAAGGTAAGGCTTTTAGATAAGCTGCCTTTGGAAAAGGTCCTACAGAGGTTAACTATGGCTTGTTATTAGATGTGTATGTTCTAAAAATTACGGATCATCCCTTCAGTCATTTCTACATGTTTTGATGTCCTGGGTTCAGCAGTAGTGGTCATTTTTCTCCTTCTTAGAAGCTGGTGCAGTGCTGTGTCTTTGACTTTCAGCCTGAGAACAATGCTGATAACACTGATGTTTTTAGTTGTTACTAAGTCATGTTTACTCAAACCAAGGACTTTCTGAGTCTCATGCTCTGCCAGGGAGGAGGGGAAGCTGGGAGGAAGCAGAGACAGGACACCTGACCCAAGCTAGCCAAAGACCATACCACAGCATGTCATGCCCAGGATGTAGAACTGGGGACAGTTACCCAAAAGGATTAGATCACTGCTCGGTCAGACTGGGTACTGATTGGCAGGTGGTGAGCAGTTGTATTCTCTTCCCTTGTTATTTCCCCTATCATTATTATTATTATTGGTGTTAGCAGTAGTGGTTTGTGTTATACCTGGACTGTTCTTACCTCAACCTGTGGGAGTTACATTCTTTTGATTCTCATCCCCATTCTTCCAGGAGCAGGGGGGATGAGTGCAGGAGTGAGAGAGCGAGCTGCATGGCATGGCTGGTCTTAAACCATGACATTTGAAAAGAAATAATTTGAGGCAAAAAAATGCATCCCCCTATTCTTTTTAACCTCCAAGCCTCTTTGTGTTACAGCCATGCTTCTCCATAACACATGTATTAAGTACAGTGCTACTACGATCACATGAATCTGCAAGAAAATCTAAAGTATTTTCATGTTTCATACCCCTTTGTGGAACACCAAAGAAGCTTGTGTGGGAACTCTGTATGTCTCTGTAGTGGTTTAAGCCCAGCCGCTAACTCAGAACCACACAGCCACTTGCTCACTCACCTCCTTCTTCCTCCCCCAGCTCCCAGAGGGGTGGGGAGGAGAATCAAAAGAGTACAACTCCCATGGGTTGAGATAAGAACAGTCCAGTAACTAAGGTATAACAGAAACCAGTACTGCTACCACCAATAATAATAATAATGATAAGTGAAATAACAAGGAAAGAGAATAAAACCGCTCACCACCCATCAACCAATATCCAGCCTGAACCAAGTGGTGAGCTGAGCCTTCTGGGTAAGTCCCCCCAAGTTTACACACTGGGCATGACATCCTGTGGCATGCAATACCCATTTGGTTAGTTTGAGTCAGGTGTCCTGTCTCTGCTTCCCCCCAGCTTCCCCTCCTCCCTGCAGAACATGGGACTCAAAAAGTCCTTGGTCAGAGTAAACATTACTGAGCAACAACTAAAAACATTGGTGTTATCAGTCCTGTTTTCAGGCTGAAAGTCAAAACCACAGCATTGCACCAGCTACTGAGAAGGAGAAAAATGACTGCTACTGCTGAACCCAGGCCAGTATCTCTCAAAGGATTAAGTGAGCCTTTGGCAAATGGTGATCAGCCCCAATATGGATAACTCTGGTATGGCATGAAGACATTATGGTTCTGCTTTTTATTAATGTACTTGGGCTGGTCTCAATCAAGGTGCTCTCAGTTTTACAATTCTTTTTACAAATACTTTTCTGTACTAAGAAAAAAAAAAAAAAGGTCAACGGAGCATGCAGTCTTGACATGTATGGATAAAATAATTGCTGTTTAGTGCAATTCCAGTTTGCCTCACATTTTCATTTTATAATTTAAAGAAAAACTCTCACATTGTCTACCAAATCAGTTTACTTCCAGCAAGGACAGAATTTCCCCTTTGAATTTAGCATGCTAGATTATTTGAAGTCAGAGGTGGGCACAAGAAAAGAGTTCATTTACATCTGGCTTTTGGAGGAGTAAACAATTTTTTATGAGTGGCCTTTCCCTTTTGTGAATGAAAATAAAAGCAGGTGCCAGCTGACATCTCACCATTCTCATTGCTCATTCATCTACTGAGTTTGCTAGGACAAATGGCTCAACTTCCTCTTAAGATTGTTAGGTTTTGAGGTAGGATTTAGTTGAACATTCACCCTTCTAGTGATAATTACAAAACACCCAGTGTTGCCTGTTCTTTTAAGAATGCATTCTACTGGCATTGTAGGAACATTTGAAATATGTCATTGGAAGATTAGCAAGAATTTTCTGCAGAAAACCAGCAACTTCTCTGATAGCCTCTACTTTCAGATCCTTTATAATGTACTGATATGTGTCATTTGACAGTGAAAGCAGGGGATATGGGATAGAAAGAAAACCAGTTCATTTTCAGTAAAACTGCTGATTTGGACAGATTTTAATTTCTCCTCTCTTGGGCAGGAAACACTTAATGAAAGCAAGACAAACAACACTGATGCATTTACTCTCTAAAAATAATAATTTTTTGCTCCATTCTATCTTCACCCTTTTTGGATAGGGTTTTCTGAGTCCATAAACAAGAGAATTCCACTAGCAAGAGACAAGATAAGAGAGTATCACGACTTCTTCCCTCTAAAGACTTTTTACTTGTTCCCTTTCACAGCTACTTTGTTATCATGGAAAACTTTCAGGGTGTGAGTAGGAAATCTGTCTCTTTTGGATTGATTACACAGCTCTTCATATCTAAAAGATTCTATGTTTTGTCATAGAACAAATGAATATGCAAATATTGCAGAATTGAAGGACATTTGTAACTGTGTGGTGATCAAAAAGGTCAAAAAACTCCAAAATGATGAGACAGTGAAAAAAAGGTAAGAGACAGTATTCCACTGGTCATATGCCTTTATTTTTTATTTTTTTTTTTAGAGTACAGTTACTTTTATTGATGTATTATTACAGCAACTAAGGTGACACAAACAGGGTCAGAAGTGAAACAAATGGAGAAGACTATGGTATGTGGAAATTACTACTATGAAAAAAGAAAAAAAACAAACCAACAAAAACCCAACAGATAAAAACACAAAACCCAACCAACCAACCAAAAAGCCCCCAAAATTTTTAATTAATACTTAACAGCTTATGAAAACTTTCAGAGAACAACCCATTCCTTAGCTTATCTTTTTTTATTCAGTAGTCCGGGTAGCAGAATCTGCTGAAGCATGAAACTTTGTGGGTTTTTTTTTTTTGTGTTGCTGCTCCCCTTCCCTGGAAAAAGCCATCCTCTGACACAGCAAATCCTACCAAAGTGTGACTACTGTATTTCTTCTACACCTAAACACACTTGATATTTCATTTCAAGAAAAACATTCATCAGAAGAGCAATGAAAATATTCTATATTAAAAACCAAACGCATAGGATATGAAATGGATCTCTGGATATATATAACTGTGGAATATACTGCAGCATCAAAGAGAAGATTTCTTTCTTCAGGAAATAATAAACATACTGAAGCAGATTATTTATCAGGTACTGGTTATGTGCACCACTCATTCCTATGAAATTAATGCACAGAGACACTCTGCCCCAACATGACCCTTAGTGAAAACCTGTTACAGTTTAGCTGAAATACATACAGAAATAACTGTTGGTGAAACAGTGAAACACATCCATGCCATAATTCTGCTTATCCTAAAAAGCAAGCATATTGATCAAGATTTATCTACAATTTGAAATCCTTTAGTAAGATAGATAAGAAGCTGGCAGAAAGGTATTTTAAAGCACAATGATTGCAGGTTTCTTTTATAATGTTCCTTCTCTCATACACTGTAAAGAACATTCATACCACTTCCTTAAAATATTGTAATGTTATGATGTTCAGTATTTTTTTGCTATGCTGAGGCTGAATTCAATACTGCATTTGGTAAGAACAGGCACTTGGCATCACCACTATCTTGACCATCCCAGACATTTGTTCAGAGGTCAAAGTTTAGGCAGGGCAAGAATTTGATCTTCGGAAGAAGTTCAGCACTAAGCCTTCACTTGCTAAATAAAATTAAAAAAAGAAAAAGAGAAAATTGGCTCCAGAAGAACGTACTAAGTTTCCTGAGCTGCTGATTCGTCTTGGTGGAGCTCAACACATGTGTTGTGAGTTCCAAAAACATCTTCCCTGTGTATACAAGCCCTGGCCAAAGGCATTACAGAATCCAAACTTCAGCTGACAGCATCCAGAAATGTTTTGCAAGCCTGAAACATTGCACTGTAGAAACAGCACTGCAAACTTGATGTAGGTGATATGCTGTGCTCACAAAGTGGTCAAAGTTTTGAAACATCTAACAACAACTTTCTCTTTACCCCCGGTTTTTGTGCCACTATGAGGCACCAGGACCATTTTCTCTAATAAGGATTTCCTGATGCTGCCTCTGGAAAATTCTTATAAAATGCCAGTGCCATGCCTTGGGAGAACAGCAGGCTTAGTATGCTGCTTTCAGACTGTCTGAAACTGCGAGATGATTTTGGAAGAATGTTCCCTGCTACACATGCAAGAGCTGAAGATATATTAATGTATACAGAAATAAGTGCAGAGTTCTAACAGATCCAGCTCTAGGAACTGGCAGTGACTCCTCAAAGTTTGTTTCTCAGCTTTCTCTAGAATAACCAAGTATTTGCTGCTGCCAAGATCCCAACCTTGGTACCTGTTCTTTCAATTGTTTTTTCAGTTATATAGACCAAGGAACAACCTCACTTGAGTAAATAACTGAGCAAAACCTGGAGCGTGGCAAATCTAAAAAATAAAGAGCACTTATGAAAGATAAAATTACAGTTCCACTTAGGATCATACACAACATGACACTACTCTGCTTAAAGCTACAGTAAGAAAACTATTAAGTTTGCAGAACTGTACCTTGGCGACGGAAACAGCAGCTTTAGAAAATTAATATATAGGAAAATACCTATATACTCCCAGTTATGCATTTGAGAGGCAGGATAAGTCAGTGCAGTATTTTAATGTAGCAGAAGTTTGAATTAAACCCAAATTTTAATGACAGATTCAACATTTCTGCAGTGAAAATAGTTCATCTGTGATTAGAATGAACACTTCTAAATAGCATAGAGTATTATCTATAGGCCTTTTATAAACTGTCACACAGTTTCCAGAGCCTTTTAACTTTGTCAATAGATCTTTTGACTGTAAAATTTTACAACTGGAAAATAAGTTTGTCTCATTCTTAAAAGCAAAAATCACCTCTTCCATTACCCAGGCTACATGCTTCAGCCAGACCCAGAGGATGTTTGCACATAAAAAGAAAGCTCCAACAAGTCTGCCCAGTTCTCTTCCATAACTAAACCATTCACTGATATCAGAATCTTACGGGGGAAAACTAGGTACAGGTATTAAAACCAGCACAACAAAACAGAATGATGAAGTAAGGAACTTTTATACCATTTCTTCCTTAATTACCTTAGCACCAGGTTTTGGATTTGGCATAGAGCTGACTAAAGAGATGAAATATAAGAAAGAGGTTGGAAAGTAGGTTGGAGTATGAAACTATCCTTAACACTTAGGAGGAATCAAGAGATACCTACTACATACTTATATATATATCAAATTCACTTTGGATTTTACCATTAAATCTTTTGATTAATTTTTAAAATGGTCAGTGTCTCTTCACATTCATCTTATCTGTCAACCATAATTTTATTCCTTAGACTGTTTCAGTCAAATTACTTCATGTTTCCAAGTGTCCTGGGTTCAGCAGTTGCAATCAGTTTTTCTTCTCTTTAGTAGCTGGTGTTTTGACTTAACCCAGGAACAAGGCTGATAAGGCCAATGTTTTTGGTTGTTGCTGAGCGATGTTTGCCCTGACCAAGGACTTTGTGAGCCTCATGCTCTGCTGGGGAGGAGAGGAAGCCGGGAGGAAGGAGGGACAGGACTGTACTGACAGGACCAAACTGACCAAAGAGGTATTCCATACCATAGCACGTCATGCCCAGGAGGTAACTGGGGGTGATCGGGAAGACCTAGATCTCTTTCAGGGTGGTTGGAAGAGGTGGTCGGTCAGCACTCGATTGGTGGGGTGTCGTGAGTTATCTGTTGTGGCTGATGGGGTGCTGTATTCTTTTCCTTTATCATTATTATTATTGGTGGTAGCAGTAGTGATTTGTGTTATACCTTAGTTACTAAACTGTTCTTATCTCAACCTGTGGAATTTGCATTCTTTTGATTCTCTCCCCATCTCTCTGGAAGCAGGGGAGGGCAAGAAGGGGGGTTGAGTGAGTGAACGAGCTGCGTGGTTGGTTGGGTTTAAACCACGACACCAAGACACTGAAGCACATTCATGGGGAGTATAGAATTTATCGTAAAATCTAGGTGTCATATGGGCAGTGTATATTTGCTTTGCTTCTCCCAGTTTAAAAACACTTCAAACCAAAATTACATCTACTACAGTTAGGTTGTATTTTGCTTCAGCTTTTATATTTTACAAAACAAAATAACAAACAAACCAGTAAAAGACATAATCCACACAAGAAATGGTAACTTCTAGTAATTTACTTAGAGAGTTCAGTAGTGTCCCAATTGTTTTCCTTCAATCTTTCATCAATCTCTTCCCAAAATGTCATATCATATTCCCATATTATTTTCCTTATGCTCTGATGATCTGATGTTTTATGAAGAGGTCAGCACTACAGCACCTTCTTTATGTTACAGCACAATTCTGACCTCTGTTCAGATATAATTTGAAATTTTTACATATTCAGTAACTTCCTGGCATATTGTGCAGAAATAAGATGCCATTCATATTTATTGTTAATAACTGTGTACAGTTGTGGAGTCCTCAACATAAAAAGAACATGGAACTGTTGGAACAAGTTCAGAGCAGGACCACAAGGATGATCAGGGAACTGAAGCACCACCCATATGAAGACAGGCTGAGAAAGTTGTAGCCTGGAGAAAAAAGGCTGCTTGGAGACCTCATAGCAGCCTTCCAGGATCTGAAGGCGGCCTAAAGGGATGCTGCGGAAGGACTAATAGGGACTGTAGTGATAGGACAAGGGGTAATGTGTTAAACAGGGGAAGTTTAGGTTAGATATGTGGAATTTCTTTACTGTGAGGGTGGTTAGTCACTGGAATGGGTTGCCCAAGAAAGTTGTGAATGTTGAATTGAGAAGGAGCATCTCTCACAGTGTTCAAGGCTGGGTTGGATGGAGTCTTCAGTGACATGGTTTAAGTGTAAGGTGCCCCTGACCATGGCAGAGGGGTTGCAAATAGGTGAACTTAAGGTCCTTTCCAACCCTAACTATTCTATGTTTCTATGACTTTATGATTAGGTCTAAACCAACCACATAATTTCTGAGCTTTTAACATATCAGAAACTCAGAGTACAAAGCAAAACACACTATTATAGTTAGGATCCAGGTTTTATCAGCAACCAAAAAGCAGACCCAAATACTCTAAATGCCACCTAACAAGTGAAATACAAGAGGATAACTATGTTGTTTGAGTAATTATTGAACCTTACCTTTCAAACATATGAAAATTGCATACCAGAATATTTCCACATATTATCATCTGTGTTTACAGCAATATTTATTTAGGCATATTAAAACAGAATTGGCTTTTTTTTTTTTTTTTTTTAAATTCTAGTCTACTCATTTCCATGCAACTAACTCAGCCAGAATGTTATGCAAACACTGTAAATTTAATATCTCTTAACTAAATAAGCTATGTTAGCTNTTTGGGGTTATTTTATTTTATTTTTTTTTTTTTTTTTTTTTTTTTAAATTCTAGTCTACTCATTTCCATGCAACTAACTCAGCCAGAATGTTATGCAAACACTGTAAATTTAATATCTCTTAACTAAATAAGCTATGTTAGCTATACCTAACAATGCTTCATTACTTGGATTGCGGACATATAACTTTCTGTCCCTTGGCTATTTTCCTTGCTTGGAAATACCTTGCTAAGACATTTGGGCTCATGGCACTTGCTTTAGCCATCTGATTCATAAAGGATAAATTAAGATTTGGTAATTTCTTTATTTTTTTTTCCCTTTATTGTAACAGACAAGTAAAAGTATTTTTCTCTTAGCGTTGCAACCAGGAGACAGAAGAAACGCAGCTCCTGAAGGTGTGAATGCAGAGCTGGTTTAAATGGAAAATAAGTATGTTTTTCATTCCTTTGTATTTTCCATTGTTGTATTTCTTTAGTGTGGAAACTGGAAATCTTGCTTTGTAAAGCAGAACAGAGAACAGTCATAAAATTTACTATGCCAGCAAGACAGTTGTGTGATGTTTAACTAATGACTAAACACCAATAGTAAAAAAACAGTTTTTGCAACAGAATTTACCATGAGCTGGATATAACATATACCCTAGAGTTTTTCCCCCATTAAAGAAACAGACAGGCGAAGCTGGAGTCACAGTATTGCTACACAGAGCATGACTCTGCCTTTCTTGGGCAAAAATCACAGTATCACAGGATAGTAGACTTTGGAAGGGACCACCAGAGGCCAACTACTTGCTCAAATGCATGTCTGAAGTAAAACTTTGAACGAAGTCTCTTAAAAAAATAAAAATCATGTCATGTTCTCCTTTTACACTTTCTTTTTTTGAAGTGTTGCATTAAATAAATACAAATGCATAAAGTATGCTTTTATTTAAGAGTGTTGCACTGCCAGTTTCTCAAGTGACAAAAGAAAGCTTTTCACAGTGCATCTAAAGATGCTTATTAAATACAGCCAAATCATGAAGAATTATGTAAAACAGACTTAGCATGACACAGAAGAAAAAATGCAGTCTACTTGTGCATTGCTCTTTAATGTCTATAATAAAGAGGGAGATTTTATTTAAAACTAGAAATTATACTAGTGCTGCCCAACAAGAAAAATCAGACAATGGAAGTCTAATTAATTTATTGCTGTGTTAAAATAATATTGCAGGAAAATAAGTTCAGTGTCACTTCCTGATATCAAACTATTCAAACTTCTAGAGTATTTAATGCATGAGACAATAATTCATGCATCTGAACCAATTTATACATCAATCTACTCTCATCTGGCCTAGAAATTGAATTATCTCACTTCTTAGAGATCCACAGCATGCTTGAGGTCAAGGATAGTACAGGCATTTTAACCCGGCTTGTTGCATGGTTATACAAAAGACTGACATTAGGTTTAGACTCAGTTGAAAAATATATTTACCCAGGAAATTTTAAGTATAGGATAAAATCATGAAATACAGAATGGCCGATAGCAGGAAGCTTTAGGTACTTAAGAGGATCACCTAAACGCTGCCTTAAGGTCACATTAAAATTATTTCAAAACACTGTTGCTTAAACCAAGACATTAATTTTATTTAACATAGCCTAAGAGACAAAACCAGCTTGGAGCTAGTCTTGAACCCTGTGCTGGGAAACAAATACAAGATACTTAAACTGACAAATACAGCAGTGCCACTTGCATCTGGGGTTTAAGAGCTTGAGTTAAGCCAGTGAGAAAAGGAGAATTTCCTAGGAATGAACTCACAGGTAAAGAGCTTTCATACTGCAGTAGGAACTGGTAAATACACTGACTTGTAGAAATGTAGCCATACACATCTCAAGAAGGAAGATTTTGCTGAGAAACTCTAAGGAATCTGTCTTTTGAACTCTGTGTGCAACTCGTAAAAGCATCTCTGAAATGCTGATTTTCATAGGCTTCTCTTTACAGAAAAGATTAACTGAATTTGTCTGATATTTGCTATGTTTTAAAACTAACCAAACTAACCTTCCACTGTCTATCTAGGGGGGAGCTGCTGTGGCAGAGTGGTTTGTACATAGGAGAGGTCAAATACTGCTGTAATGTACATGCAAACTAAAACTGTAGATTCAAAGGCTTCTGTAAGTGGGTGTTATTTGCAGCATGGCCATAACGTTAACAAGTCAGCACTACAGCAGATCTGGGTAGAAAGCGTATTCCTCTCTCAAGGACTCTTTGTGGAGGGTTCCATGAAAGCCATCTGGGTTTGCATGTGGGACATCTCTCTTTGAATAAGAGAACAAAAGCCCTGTGCAAACAACAAGCTGTGTACCAAAGAAAAGTGGTGACTTGAATAAGCCAGAACCAAATTATTTACAGCTGAAACATGAATATAAATTGAATTCTTCTTTGAAAATACAGCAGACCATAATGCAAAGGCACTCAAGTCCAGAACATATGCCCAAATGACTCACATCGTCTCACACTGGAGATGCAAATAAGATTATAAGAGCCCAATGGCTAATGGAAGGAAAGAGAAATCCACTGAACAAGAAATTCTAGGAATATTTCATCTATCTCTTTTCTGATTTACAGGATAATACTTTTCTAATGCTCAGCTATACCCATTTATTCTCTTCAGGGGGTTCCAAAGCAAATAAAGTACTTCCTGAACCTATGCTTCAAAGCATACTGATTTGTTGCCTTCATTTTTAAGCTAGTGTGGATAGACCAGAAGTAGGTAAGCTTTGGAGAAATATAGAAAAGCTTAAAGAAATACTTGCAAAGACTTGAAGCGGAAGTGTTAACATGAATATAGATTATATAGACAGTATTCCCATGAAAACACACAGTTCAAGTGAGGTTGTTCCAGTTTGGGCTCACAGATTAAAAGCAGGGTGTGAACTGCTTCATGTTCCTGGACTTCCAAAATCCCTTTTTCCCTCCCCACCCAAGCCTTTCAAATGTATCTGGAAAGCAGATATTTTTCAACAGTTAGTGTCCTACGAAAAAAAAAGGGGGATCTTGAGGCTGGAATAAATAAATATATTGTAAAGAGAATTTGGCAACCTTTCAACTGTCTGGGTCTTGTTAAACTCCTACTGACACACATGCTTGCATGGTACAAAGAAACAGAAAAGGTCAGGTTCATTCTTAAACAAAGACAATGCCAAAGTTTCTTTTAGATAAATTTATGGCCAACAGTTTCTGCATATAATTAATTTGTTGAGCTACTTCTCAGAATTGCTGGAATTAAATGGCATTTATAAATTATGCAAAAAAAAAAAAAC
>NDXB01007187.1:75715-89546 GCA_002631895.1 Agapornis roseicollis | reverse complement strand
TTTTTGATATTCTTTTCACTTACACATTCCTTATACTGAAAATAAAAATTAAAATAAAATTAAAAAAAAAAAAAAAACAATCCAAAGCAAACAAGCAAAAAATCTTATGCACACCAGCTGATGTTCTGCAAAAGGAAGACAGGTATGGTAGTCCTAAAAGAGCATATTCACCTTCTCTAAAGATGAAGTGGTGGGATATTTTTGTTGTAAGAAAAAAAATGTAGGCAAAGTATTCCTGTTAAATCTTCTTAATCTTGTATTATATCTATAGAAGGACTACAGGGGCAGATACCCTAGTATCAACTTCCTGCTTTCCAAGGAAATGCTACCTATACTCATCTTATGCTACTAATTCCACAATATGTATTCTAGACAAAAGAGATTATGCATGGTAGATGATAAATGAAAGCAGTTGTTCCTTAAAGCAATATTAGTACGGCAACAACTGCGCTTTAAATCTTGGCATTGAGTTCTGAACATATTGCCACAGGAGTTTCTCAAAGGGATAAAATAGACCTTTAAAGTAAAAACAAATTATATGTGTGAAATAATATTTTCATTTCAGTTCAGTGGAAGCTTTATTACTGGCTTCAGTAATTCCAGAGAACACATCTTTTTAATTTTAAAGTCTACACTGAAGTATATCACTCTATAAAAGTATGTGAAATGGTGGATGCTCCCTAGCACAAACATGCTATGGATGTTTCTATATCACCATTACCAATGTCCTGTGTCTTACATACAGACCTTGCCTAAATCATAGAATAGTTAGGGCTGGAAAGGACCTTAAGACCATCTAGTTCCAACCCCCCTGCCATAAGCAGGGACACCTCACACTAAACCATGTCACCTAAGGCTTCACCAAACCTGGCCTTGAATACTGCAAGGAATGGAACAGTCACAACCTCCCTGGGCTAGCCATTCCAGCGTCTCACCACCATAACAGGAAAGACTGCTAAGCAGTTAAACAAGTGTGTTTAAATCTGCTCAACACTACTGTGGAGACACTTGTTTCAAAGGTAAATAGCCTTTAGTTCCTGTCAGCTGAAGGATGTTGAGCTACAACAAACTTAAGTCAGAACATACTTTTGGTCATGGCCCATGTGTTTAGAAATAGAGGGGAGATAAAAATGAAAAGAAAAAAAAAGCCCCAGACAAAATACTGTAAGGTCTCCTAAAATAAAAGAGGGAAGGCTCTGATTAGTGCTTGGCATGTCAGTGGCTGACATGTATNAAAAAAAAAAGGGAAAAAAAAAAAAAAAAAAAAAAAAAAAAAAAAAAAAAAGAAAAAGAAAAAAGAAAATAAGAAAGTACTTAGTTCCAAAAAGAGAACCATCTCTTGGCTCTTGGGATGTCAGCATACTCTCATAATTCAGAACAGACTTGTTCTAACAGATTACTCTAAACAACCTAGGAAGACATTTGTTTCTCAAAAGTAAAAATGTGTCAACTCTGTTTGTGTAAAGAACAAGATTTGGCAATTTTTTTCCTTTCAAAACTGAGATGTTTTGAATCAGCTGCTTTTCAGAATTGGTATGTCAGAAGACAAAATGGGTTTGTAAAGGATTTTATAGCTCTCCTTTTGCTATAACTAAGACAATGATAAAATGCTGAATGAACAAGATACCTAAATTCCAAAATACAGCATTTTTGTGGGAAGTTTCTTAGATTTGTTACCAACTTTACCTAATATATTATGAAGAAATACTTCATTGTGTAGTCAGGGGTTTTCTGCATTTGGCAAAACTGTTTAGTTAGATTTTGTTGATGTTCTGAATCTGAGGCCAAAAGCAGAATTAAGCAGGAGTCAAATATTTTTCTGCTTCCAAAACTAGTACAAAAGTCAAAAGCCTTCAAAAGTTTGAGCCTGTCCTTTTCGTGCAAATTGATGCCTGCTCTCTCAAATTTTGGACAGAAAAGGATGTCACAGGGGTGTATTGGACATCTACGTGGTGGAAAGCCAAGGTCAGTAAAGGGTTTAGGGACCTGAACTGCAACAGAAGGCAGGGGTGTAGGCCTCCACATGAGCAAAAAAACCCCAGGCAATCATGCCTTGCATTATATAGAACTGTTTCCAGGAGTTACTTAAAAACAATACTTGCTGTTTAGATGCTTCACTCTTCCAAAGGAGAGAGGGTCCTTAAGGAGCTGGCTGTATTTCTAATTTGTAGCATATTTATATCTCTGATACTTAATTTCAAGTACAGAGAAGAGAGAATGAATGAAAAGGTAAATTTGTGTTTGCTACAAAACCATATACACTTGTCCAAACCTCCAGAAATTAAAGGGGATCAGACCTGAAATTTGAGTAGTGACTGGTCTACACATTCTGAGAGCATCTTGGTGACAACTTTTAGAGAATGCTAATAGATAGCAACTTGGGTGATAATGGTCATAAGTTACAAAGTTCAAAAAGAGAAAACAGAAAAGATGGGCCCCAAAATAAATATCATGGATCTCCAGGAGGCAGGCTTCAGTAAACCCAGAAAATTGGCATGTGAGCTCTCATGGAAAGTAAATAAACCAGAAAGAAACAGAACTGGCTATCCTCCAGTGGCATGTCAGAGGAGAAAACAAAATGCTGAGATAACTGAGATGCCCAGTGAAAAACTGGGGAAAAAGCCTCCCAGGATTCAGTTACAGAAAGACCATTCAAGCCTTGTCCAATCTTCTCTTAAAATGGGCAAGAGCAGGCACATAGCTAAAAGGCCTTGGGGTGAGAAGGACTTTGAGCTGTCGTGGTTTAAGCCTAGCTGGTAACTACACAGCCACTTGCTCACTCCTCCCCCTTCTTCCTCCCCCCACACTCCCAGAGGGATGGGGAGGAGAATCGAAAGAATGTAACTGTCATGAGTTAAGAACAGTCCCGTAAGGTATAACACAAACCACTACAGCTACCACCAATAATAATAATGTAAAGGGAAATAACAAAGGAAGAGAATATAAATGCTCGCCACCTGCTGACCGGTACCCAGCCTCACCAGAGCAGCCACCTAGCCCTTTCGAGTAACTCCCCCCAGTTTATATACTGGGCATGACATGCTGTGGTATGGAATACCCTTTGGTTAGCCTGGGTCAGCTATCCTGTCTCTGCTTCCTCCCAGCTTCCCCTCCCCCCTGGCAGAGCATGAACCTCAAAAAGTCCTTGATCAGAGTAAACATTACTTAGCAACAACTAAGTGTTACCAGTGTTGTTCCCAGGCTCAAAGTCAAAGACACAGCACTTCGCCAGCTACAAAGAAGAAGAAAAATGACTGCTACTGTTCAATCCAGGACAGAGCTAAGAGGGAATGAACAGTTTAAAGCGTAGTTAGCTACAATAGGTATTTTCAAAATGGAAATCTCATGTATTTAGAAAATTTTCTCTTGTTATTTCAAAGACATTAACAATTACCTTTGACAACTGGTAGAAATTACAGAAGACTGGAATGGGCAAAAAACCCCACAAAGTGCTAAAAGTTTAACATAACACATGTAAGAAGTCAGTTCCAGGGAAAAAAAGGGGTGCCTTTTAAGCCTACAAGGACAAAAGAATATGAGTAACAAGTGGGATATAGCCAATGCAATATCAATCCAGGACAGTATTATAAGCCTTGTGAATGGTGGAGAAATCTTGATATTAATAAAGTTTGTCTTTATTTCACGTGACAGTCTGACAAACAGGGAAAAAATGTCTTTGATGAAACTAGTAAATGGTAGGTGGATGTCATGGTTTAAACCCAGCCACGCAACTCGTTCACTCACTCAAGCCCCCCTTTCTTGCCTTCCTCCTGCTCCCAGAGGGATGGGGAGGAGAATCAAAAGAATGCAACTCCCACAGGTTGAGATAAGAACAGTTTAGTAACTAAGGTCTAACACAGATCACTACTGCTGCCACCAATAATAATAATGATAAAGGAAATAAGAAGGTAAGAGAACACAGCACCTCACCACCCATCGACAGATAACTCACCTCCCCCAGCCCGACCAAGCACCGACCAAATACCTCCTCCAACCCCCCATCCAGGTAACTCTCAGTTACATCCTGGGCATGACATGCTATGGTATGGAATACCTCTTTGGTCAGTTTGGGTCAGGTGTCCTGTCCCTGCTTCCTCCTGGCCTCCCCTCCTCCCTGGCAGAGCATGAGGCTCACAAAGCCCCTGCTCAGACTAAACATTTGAGCAGGAGCTAAAAACATTGCTGTTATCAGTTCTGTTCCCAGGCCGAAAGTCAAAAACATAGTGCTTACACTAGTTACTATGAAGAAGAAAAAATGACTGCTACTGCTAAACTCAGGACAGTGGAAACTAGAGTTCTTATAATTGATCCCCTGTCAAGATGAAAGCAGGGCTGTGTTGAGGACACCAGGTTCTATGTAACCATCTATGTGACATAATTAAGACCATGCTTATCAGATTTTTAGGAGTCTATTCTGTTGGAGGAAAAGCTAAGAATTAAAATAAACTCAGAAGTTATAGATAAGGACTGGAAAGGCAGAATGCTGATCAATAGGAAGTGCAAAGTACTGCACCTATGAAATCACACTTATTTCAGTCACATGTGAGTGACGAAGCCTTGCAAGGCATGGTTTAGTGTGAGGTGGCCCTGTCTATGGTAGAGAGCTTGGAACTAGATGATCATAAGATCTTTTCCAACCCTAACTATTCTATGTCCGCTGAAGAAGAGATGTATGGGTGTTGCTTTGCGTCACAATCAGACAATTGGAATTGATAGGAAAAGACAAAAATTATACTTGCAGAGAAGCAAAAGACCGGCTTATAAAATACAGAGGATAAGGTGTTTCTCCTAAATCATAGAATAGTTAGGGTTGGAAAGGACCTTAAGATCATCTAGCTCCAACTCCCCTGCCATGGGCAGGGACACGTCACACTAAACCATGTCACCCAAGTCTCTGTCCAACCTGGCCTTGAACACCCTAATAAAGAGCCCCTCCCCAGCATCCTTATAGACCCTCCTCAGATACTGCAAGGCTTCTATGAGGTCTCCATGCAGCCTTCTCTTCTTCAGGCTGAATAGCCACAGCTTTCTCAGCCTGTCTTTGTTTGAGAGATGCTCCAGTCCCCTGATCATCCTTGTGGCCCTCCTCTGGACTTGTTCCATCAGCTCCATGTCCTTTTTATGTTGAGGACACCAGAACTGTACACAATACTCCAAGTGAGGTCTCATGACAGCAGAGTAGAAGGGCAGAATCACCTCCTTCGACCTGCTGGTCAAGCTTCTTTTGATACGGCCCAGGATACGGTTGGCTTTCTGAGCTGCAAGCCCACCCTGAAGCTGGCTCATGTTTATTTTCTCATCGACCACCACCCTGAGGTCCTTCTCCACAGGGCTGCTTTGAATCTTTTCTTTGCCCAACCTGTAGCTGTGCCTGGGATTGCTCTGACCCATGTGTAGGACCTTGCACTTGCCATGGTCAACTCAACACCATTATTTGAATTCTTGACACTGTACTTCACAAAATAGTAGTATATATCTCAGAAAAATGTTAAAGGGAGAGATTAAATATAACTAGATTTTTAATCAATGGCTTAAGGACATCAGGACAGGAACTGCTCTTCACAGAATACTCCACAAGTTAGAAAATAAAGCTGAAAGAAATTAAGATGCTTAAAAGAGAGAAAATTTGTTTAAAGGGCAAAGCATATAGGGATTATCTTCAAATACATACAAATGAAATGGCATACATTCTGTGTTCACCATGGCTATAGCAAGAAATGGCAGGTCTAAAGTAGAAAAAGGCAGGCGTGAGGAAGAAATTGTGCTAGTAACTGTTTCTAAAATAGCAAAGTCATGGAATAGATTGCTTGAAAGATGGTATAGTCATCAACATCTGGAGTCTTTGCAAAGAGGCTAGATAAAAACAAAACCAAAACTATCTGTAATGACATAGGTATGCTTTGGCTCAGAAAATTCAGGTGTAAAGTATCTTTAAGTTACTTTCCTGGGATTCTGAGAAAGGATTCTCAAGGACTACCTAATCATATTTTATAAATTAATTAAGCTGGATGAGAACATAAACCTATAATACCAAAGGTACTTCAGAATGAAAAGTTGTTTAGCTATTGGATTTATTTAGCTACTAAAACAGAGGCAACAGAAATATCACAACAATGACCAAACCTCAGTGTATTAAAAGTATACATGCCAACAAACCTGCAAGGGTTTGATTTTCCCCTTTAAATGTATTGAAAATTATGTCAAATGCTAGCAATCTGTAAGCAGATTCTACAAGCACACCAGTAATTTATAAAAAAATTGTATTCACTCAACATATAAACACCCAACATATACCCTAATTCCTTAGAGCTGGAGTTTTCCAACCATAAAAGAAATGTTCATGCAGGATATCAAAAGGTAAATATTTTTTGTAGTCTCTTAAATGCTGTTTGGAACCAGCTCCATTCTGGAGAAAGGCACTGGAAAAAATCTTTTTTAGTGAGAATCTGGGAATCTCCTTCCTACTCTTAGGCTCTTCATCTAGCCAATTCTAAATTGCGCTGAAAGCTAAAAATATCACAGCGACAACACTGAATGTCAAAATGGAAGAAGGTGATGGGATTTGGCTGCATTTAGAAAGAGAATTTACCTTTCACCAAGGAGTTTAAGGGGATTACGAAAAAGAGAGAAAGTTTTGTAGCACTCCTGAAAAACAGGCACTATTTTTAAGTGCTGTGCAAGAAAAACACTTCTTTGGGATTAACAAAGTGCCCTGGGTTCAGCAGTAGCGGTCATTTTTCTCCTTCTTAGAAGCTGGTGCAGTGCTGTGTCTTTGACTTTCAGCCTGAGAACAATGCTAATAACACTGATGTTTTTAGTTGTTGCTAAGTCATGTTTACTCAAACCAAGGGCTTTCTGAGACTCATGCTCTGCCAGAGAGGAGGGGAAGCTGGGAGGAAGCAGAGACAGGACACCTGACCCAAGCTAGCCAAAGGGGTATTCCATACCACACACAGCATGTCATGCCCAGGATATAGAACTGGGGGCAGTTACCCAGCAAGGCCAGATCACTGCTCAGTTGGCCTGGGTACTGATTGGCAGGTGGTGAGCAGTTGTATTCTCTTCCCTTATTATTTCCCTTATCATTATTATTATAGGTGGTAGCAGCAGTGGTTTGTGTTACACCTTAGTTACTGGACTCTTCTTATCACAACCCATGACAGTTACATTCTTTCGATTCTCCTCCCCATCCCTCTGGGAGCGGGGGGGGGGGAGTGGGACAGAGACTGGTTGCTCTGATTTACAGCTGAGCTTAAACCACGACACAAAGGCTACAGGCCATTCATTTTTAGAATTGAAATCTAGAAGATGACTCCTAAATTTGAAAGTCATTAGGTCTTTTGAAAAATCATAAAATTATGGCTTCCAAACAATCTATAGAAACTGCTTAGAAACAGTCATTCTGCTTTGATTCCAGATGAGGATTTCTTCCGTGCATTTTTAGGCCAAGTCATATTTATTTGGTTTACGTCTTTTATAAATATGTCAACATTTAATTTTACCACTAATGTCTGTCACGAGGACAGAGGGTTGCAAACACTGTCTAAAAAACCAAAATACTGAACTTCTACCCAGCAGGTCTTCTACCAGTCTGGAGCTACGCACCGTATTAGCAGCAGAGACATTGACATTAAGCTGTTATGTTTTTCTTGAAGCAGAGATGCCCTCTAAGTCCTAAAAGGAAGTAAAGCACAAAATTCATCCCATGCACCATTGGGAAAGATAGGAAACATAGATGAAAGAATACATTTTTTTCTAAAATTTAGCATTTTTCATGTAAATTGTGCACAGTGCCTAGAAATTTTTAGTTCAAATCTACATCTGGCTTATCTGTTTCCCTTCCTTCAATCACAGTCTATCATTTTTACCCCGATGACTATTAGATTTTGCCATAGAACTTACACAAACAGCCCAATGCAGATGAAATCTTATGGGAGAAGGGTAAGAAAAGTCAATACCTCAAGACTACAACTAATTTTAACTTCTGATAACTGAAATATCACTTTGGTATTTTATCTCCTTGCAGCAGAAAGTGCTTTAGCCTGTAATATTAACCTTCCAATGCCACAAATGGTCCAAGTTAATTGGAGAATCAAATCCTTAAGCTGGCATCGTAAGAAAACAAATAATGTCAGGCTATTTCAGAGTCAGAAATATGCAATGCTATTCTTTCATTATCTTGGAAGAGCAAAATAGTCGATTTTATATCCATTTCAAACTCTGTGTGTATTTTGGATGCAGTTATAAACATTTTTAAAAGCATTCAATTTTCTATTGTTTTCAGAAAGAGAAATTATTTGTTCTGTAATTCTTAACAGTGGACCCCAAAGTCACAACAGTGAGTGAAAGAAAGTCAGTGTTTTTTTCTCACAGTTCATTTTTTGCTGGTGAAGTGTTATGTAGACTATATTGTATATTACCCTATTCCCCCCAAGAATCTAGCAAATGACTCCTATTTGCTCGAATTAAGGAAGTTGTGGGGGTTTTTTATCATTTGACAGTACATATAAAAGTAAGGAGATTTCCTCAAAGGCAAAAATCATAAGGTACTAAGGCTGACTTCACTTCAGAAATCTCCCAGATCTGCAGCAAAATATATTCCAGAGTAGTTTAGTCCTTCCCTCACATTTTGATCTCTGATCTATTGATGAGAAAATGTCAATTCATAGTTGATAAAGTAAATCCTAGTTCACACCAAGATGAGTCAGTGCCAATTGTACATTTTGAAGACAGTGTATAATTGCCCTTGATAGTTACTGCAAAGTCAAAGTCAACTTCAACAGCATCTGCAGTTTTCATGTATTCTCAAATATTTGTGACAAATAAGTCTCTGACTCTAGACAAGGCATTAGCCTTCTCCTTACTTACTAATGAAGCAGATTTCCTTTTCCCTGCTCCCCTCCATCAGGCCTTTAAACAAACTGGGTTTGCTATGGGGACTCAGTCCTCTGTTCGCAGTTTCAGCTGTTAATTTTACAGACATTACTGAATGTACAGAGGGAATGGTTGGGGTAAAACCAGAAAATATTTCTTCCACTGACATAAAAAGCCATTCATTTTTAATTGACTGAGAAATCAAATATTTTTTAAAGCTCTTCTTATGCTTACAGTCCTTTCTAATTTCGTGTGCAAGGGTCCTAGCCATTAATGTTTTTCTCATTGCATGAAGGCTAGAAAGCATTTAACAAGCAGTACAATATTCACTGTTTCTGGCTTAAGGCCTTCTCTGACTTGGTATCAAGAAAGAAAAAGAAAAAAACCCCACAAATCTGCTTTATATATATAGTCAGATAATTCATAAAATAATAGAAAATTATAACTGAAGAAGTCATACGTGATTGACCCCAATGTATTCTTATGAAGAGACAGAAAGCCTGTTACTTTCCAGAGCTCAGAGCCTTAAGTGCAAAGTTTGTCATTTATGCTTTTGACTTCATTCCCTCAAAACTAATTCTCACTAATGACTGTCCCAGTGTTATGCTCAACAGATGAATAGTCATCCCTGTGCCAAAATTTTCCACTGGGGATTGTAGTATATGCTACAACACTAACTTCTGCACTAACTTACTCTCATGCATGCACACTCCCAGTATTCCTCCATCTTGTACGTAACATTCATTTGCTCTGGTTCAAACCACATGCCTCTAGGCACCAAAATAGGTACAAGAATCTGTAGAGAACATGTCATGTATTACCTGATTGTTGCATGGCCATAAATAAGAATATAAAACATGATTTAACAGCTACAGTTACATTTTTTTCCCTGCACAGGAGGATATTGTGTAACCTGATACAATGTGAAGATGTGGCTGTGCACAGGGAAAACTTCTTAATTCTAGGGGTTAAAATTACTGATGGAAGACCCCTAAGAGCTGAGAAGCTTGCAGATTCCAGGCTGTGCCAGAAACATCATCGTGGTAATGGTTGGTGCATGCAATTTGTACATAGAGAAATTGTAGGAAAGAGCCTGAATTCCACCTCTATAAAGCAGCAATGCAGCAGAAGCCTGAAGTGAGAAGTGCCAGATGAAGAATCATGTGTGCTTTTTAATCTCTGCAAAAGCTGTGATGTAGAATAGGGTTAATTCAAGGCAAAGGTCATGTCTCATTTTATGTCACCAGAGCATACCCTGCTCCCCAGGGGAAAACACTTATTCCAGAATATATCAACAGCAGTACATTCATGACACACATGAATTAATTTGATAATTTTGTTTTCACATGAAGATATTAAAAAGGAAGGAAAACGATGAAAAAATGAACCTTCTGTTACAACAATCTGACTCTTCATTCCAAGAGGACTATAAATTCCACCTTATGTTTATCCTGATAGAGCAGACCTACTCCCTGCAGCTCTATTGGTGAAATATCTACACTGGTGTCAGGACATTTACACCTTCATTTCATTTAACAAAATTCCTTAGTTTGTTTGTTGGTTTTTTGGTTGTTTTCTTTTTTTCCCTTTAGGTTATCCAGAACAGTCTAATGGAAAAGAAAAAAAGATTGAAACACGGGATTGAGACAAACTAGATACACAGCCTCTGAAGATACTATAATGGAAAAAAGGCAGCTTTGAATTACTTGTAAGAAAAAAAGCCATGTAATAACCATTTTTTTTATTGTATTATCATAATTAAATGTGAACTTGCATTAGTAACTATTTAATGTTTAAACAGAGATAAGTATTAAAACTGCATAATGATTGGAGATGTACTTTCAAAAGTAAACCCCACTTTCAATAAGGTGAAAGACATAAAATTAAAAAAATATAGTGTTTATCATCTACCATGCTGTCAAGGTAGACCTGTTCACTAAAATCACAGTATAGTTCAATTTTTTGCCCTACAGTGCAACTGCTTCTCACATTATTAAGGAACTGGGTTCCCATACAATGAACACAGATGAATTTGTATAGCTTATAAAGAAAAGCTTTAATTGCAACTGTTCATGACAGCTTTTACTCAGACCTTATTCCTCACCTACAGCTTTTTGCAGCTCTGTAAGATCCAACATGAACAGTAACAACATGGAGCCAGGATCCTACACAAGTATAAGAAATACTGTACACTGCTTATTGGAGCTTTGTCTATCTAAAATACATCAACTACATTAAACCCAGGGTTACATCACTGGAGGCAACTGATGCTGATGTTTCAATCGTTAAGTAGCTTGCCATAATGAAAACCCCAACACTATCAAGCAGACCTGAATAACAACAACAAAACCCAAACAAACAAAAAAAGCTGCTACTAGACAAATTAACTGGCTTGCTTATTCAGATACAAGGGCAGAAAATCACCACATTTTAAGAGCTGAATGACAGTAGATTGAAGGTAGATGAATTTCAGCCTACAGAAACCAAGTGAAAGTGCTAGCATTTACATCATCATGTTTACTGAGGATTAACTGGTGACATTTCAAACATCTTGCAATCCAAACAGACATCGTTAATCCCTGACTTTTAACTCAGACTGGCCAGCTTCTCACTGACTTAGACCAGCACTCAGCCTAGCAGGAGACTACACTCCACATAACATCACCCTACATAGCTCAAACACCACTGTGCATCACAGCTTCTCTCAGCCATTTTCATGTTGGTTGTTACACAGGTAAATTTGAATCAAGAACACAGCAGAACCACATTGCAAGTTATAAAATCCATTGAAAGAGAAACATTTACCCCTAAGAGTGAGGAGCCTATTCAAAAACAGGGCCAAAATAAACAGATTAAGCCTTATTTCTTGCTTCCTAACCCCCAGTCCTCTCTTCCTGGGATCAAAGCCATTGTCTTAACCCTAGTTCCTTCTCCTCCCTTGGCAGTGGGCCCTGATTGCTTGATAGATCACAGCTGCTTTGATCTCTTCTTGTCTTAACTCATTCCTCCCCAAAACTGCAGCAGTAACACAAGTGGGAAGGGATTATTATTCCTACATCTGGCAAAACTGGTTCAAAGTATCCTTTCAATGAACAGAAGATAAATAAATGTCATAGCAAAAGAATGCAGGAAAACTTTCAGAACTTTTTATTGTAATTGGACCCCTCTAAATTCTGAGAGGTCAAAATCTCTGAAAAGTGGCATTTTACATAAATGTGCATAGAGGAAGCACACTTAATCCAGCAGTCAGATGTTTCTAGAGAAGCTATTTTTCCTTCTTTTCCCCCAGCACACATCTCCCCTCACCAGCATTATTAATAGCAGAGATGGGTTGTCTAGCCCACTCCTACTTCATTGTCCCTCCTGTAGCAATTGTGAGAGACAAAGGCACGGGAGGGTTTTCTTACTTTTGTGTTCACAGTTTAGCATGTAGTTTGGGATTCAGAGCAACATAGACAGATAAAACCCAACAAATTACACACACAAACTAACAGACTCTGTATTTAAGACAAGGGTTTCCACAGTATGTTCATGTGGAAAAGCAGCACATGATGCAAATTACATTCTAAGCTGATTCAGGTATGCCAGTGGATTATTGTCCTTAGGATGAATAAGTCTGTCTCACAGTCAACATTTCCTATTTACTGCAGAACTGTGGGATTACGAAGAGTTGAAAGACAGTAATTTGGGCACAAGTATGGTATTAATTACACCACCCTTTGGCAGCTTCTAGTTCTGCAGCTGCCTGAGAAGAGCATTTTGAACAAGACTCATTATTACATAAATCACTGAGTAGGTGCTCAGTACTGGGCAACCCATGCAGAAATACATGCTGGCTTTTCATCTCCAATTTTTTCTGTGCCATATTTTTTCCTTTGAAATTTGTTGTTGGTAGTGGTTGGTTGGTTGTTTTTACCACGAGATTTAATTTTCTTCTGAAAACCTGTATTAAAAGTGACAAGGATACTGAATTCCTGGAAATCATACCATATTGAGGAGTTAGTTATTAAAATTCATGTGTCACATTACCTTTTAAACTCAAGTCATGAGAACCACATCCTTAGTAAGATTTGAAATGCATATGACACATGCAGTGCCTATCAGTAATAAATTTTTCCTGCAGTCTATTGTGAGACTCGTATTACAGCAGTGTCCTCCTGTGAAGTCTAAAGTGGACTTTTCAAGGCAGTGGAAGGATTAGACCTATCTGTGCACAAAAGCTGCAATACTTTGCCAAGATTTCTTCAATTATCTAGAGACACTTTGGAAAGTCATGGTAAAGGGTTCTTTAAAGGACTAGAGGTCTGTTTAGAAGCATGGAAATGGAGAAGAAGATGCAGTTGGTGAAAATTTAGTTGACTTTGCAGTCTGACTCTGTCATCAGTCCTGGCATAAGAAACAGTGGATTCTAGGAACACTGATATTATCAAAGTTTATACACACACAAAAGATCATCAATAGCATCAGCAGAATTCTGAATAGGACCAGTACATACAGCAATATATGCACTTCCATTTTTATCAAGTGCTCATTTCTGGGGGAAACTCCAGAGAGTTTAAAATTTTCACTGTGAAGGATAGTTATCAAGAAACTACAAGATTTTTAAAGATGATAAAGTTTGAATTTGAATGATCATGACATCTCAAAGTAGCGTAATTCTGATGTTTCCTCAATATACGATGTACAAGCATTTGTGCGTATGAAAAAGAAACCTGATAGATCAGTGCTTCCCTCTAAAGTAGTATAATACAGTTATGTATGGTTACATAATTTGCAATAGGATAGACTTAAGAGTTCAACTGCCTACTATAAAACTATTATTTTAATTAACTTTGGATTCTATTTTTTTTTATTTGTGGTTTGTTTCTTTACTATTTGTATGTCCTGTTATTGTCATCTATTAGTATAGAATCTGGATTAAAATTAGAATTATGCTTTTTTTTTTTTTTTTTTTTTT
>NDXB01007187.1:58300-75596 GCA_002631895.1 Agapornis roseicollis | reverse complement strand
TATTTTTTTTTTTTTTTTTTTTTTCTTTTTGTTCTGGTAGCAAGTTATAAAGGCATATAGAATCAAAATATCTAATTTCTCCCTTACAGGAGGCCAACAGATTTTTTTTTCAATAGAGATATGACACATTGGCCTACATACTGTAGGGCAAGGCAGTTTCAGAGTAGTCAGATTTATTGGATCAGCTCTTGTAACATTATAGTATTATGAACTTCTTGTTATACAGCTTAGAACAGTAAACCTTCATGCCAACTAAAAAGTGGTGCCTTGAACTGTAGGGTTTCATTTGAAAGTAAGGAAATCTGCATGACAATAAATTATTTCCTGCAGCAGAAATTTTCAGGGGAAAAAATTCAGCTACCACCACAGAATATAAACAAGGAGTGGGTGGAAAAATATAGCCATCTTACTGTACATGAAATAAGCTAAAATGACCTTCACACTTTGTCAGTATACAAGTCTGCTGTTTAGAGACCATTTAACACTTTCTCAGCCAAACTTGAGTTATGACTGCTGCAAGTGCCTGACCTCCCTGCAGTATTAGGGTTCTGCACACTTTCTCCTCCATTACACAGTAACTACAGAGATTCAGAAATACAAACTGAGATTAAGAAAGGCATGTAAAACCAGGACTTACATCTGCATCCTGGGCAGGGAGCTACATAAAACTAAGCACAGGAAGTACTAAATATCTTAAATCCTACTATTGAGCTCCTCCTCTCTCTAAATACTGACAGATTGCCTCTCAAAGGTGTCACCTAACATGAGATTAAGTATTGCTGTACAAAATGCTTGGAAACATATTCTGCCTCTTGAATAAGATTCTGCATTTCCTCCTTACTGAATTGAATACAACAACAAATAACTCACAGGTTTATAGCATATTTCAGTGACATATGGCACTGGCTGCTGCTGAGTCTTTGGGAGAAAACATTGGAATAGGTGGGCAGGGCTCAAGCACAAATCAGTTTTGTGGGTTTTGTAATACACAAAATTGACTTTTTTTGTTTTGAAAAACCTTGACAAGAGCATGAAATAAAATTATAGCAGTTAAATTTTTTATAGTCACGTTATAGTTGCAAATGGAGTTTTCATAAACAATTATAGATAAATTCGTACAGGTACACTAGGAATGTATTTACAATTTACCATAAAACCACAAATGACAGCTCTCAACACACAATCTTCAGTCCACAAAGCCAGTGACAGACCACAGTTTACATCCTAAACTAAGAAAAGTTGCTAGTTAATCTGATATATGAGCAAGTGTATGACTGACTTTAAATGGACTAACCTCCATATTAAAATTACTGGATATAACTTTTTAAGCCAAATGAAAGAATTATAACTACCTCATAGAGTATAGGGAGATGGTGATTATAGTAACTTCTTTTATATAAGACAATACAGAGTCTATCCAAATATCATGTTACTGGAAAAGTGCACCAGGGCAAACCCTAGAGATGAAGTAATACGGTAAGCGAGCCAAGGTTTCTCTTTCCTAGCCTGCTTTAAGTAATGTTTTTGTCACAGATGTAACTAATGACACACACTGTTGGAGTGAATGTGGAAAAAACTTCACACAAGAAATGTTATACTTTTATTTTCCTTGCCAGGCATAAATTGATTCCATATACTGTTACCACAAATCCTGTGAATATTCTGCTCTCTGCAGAAACATACTTCGCTGGCACAGATATTCTGTGCTCTAGTTGTACTGGTTCTACTCAATATTAAAACTACTCTTTGTTGCTTGAACTTTTATTAGAGGCTCTGGGTTTATATGACTAAGATGAAAGCTTAGCTTGTACCACTATAAAAGCTTGAGAAAATCACAGCAGCTCCCTTGTCATTTTTGTCTGCCCAGTTTTTTGTTAGTTTGAAAAATAGATGTGAACTTGGCTGTATGAACTGACAGCCACTTTTCTAGGAGCAATATGACACTGGTCATTTGAGGGTGTATCAATTAATTTGAAGGTATTTGAAGAATATGGAGTAGAAAGAGAAAAATGCAACAAAATAACCAAACATTTTTCCCCTTTCAGCAAAGCCCTTATTGTTCGAAACATTGTTCAGCAAAAGTGCATATCAGTGCTCTGTTTTAAAACAAAGGGATTAATGAAATCAGGATCAAAAACTTCTACCCTGCTTTTCTTGTTCATTTGTGACACTAAACTGAGCTAAAAGTCCGCCTTGCCATCCCTATGTGCTCAAAAATCTTTGCTTTTCCCTTTGTCTTTGCATCTAGGTCCCATATAATTGATTCTGACCAAGTGTTAGCAGTTACATCCAACTTCCAGAAGTTTTTCCTGAACTACAGTTATTCCTGGTGATTCATACGTCTGAGAATCTTACTGAAAAATAAACTATTGGAACCTTAAAAATAATTAACTTGGCTCTTTCAACGCACAGGATCTTTTGAAGAGATTTCAAGGAAGGGAGAAATGTAAGAGGAGTGGAGGGCTAGACCATGTGCTTGTGGAATCCTGGCTCTGGGAAAGCATTTGTCTTTATCTACTTACACTGGGGCCAGATGCAGAAAGCCAAGGGTAACTTACGTCCCAGATGCAACCACTAATGATGTGTAAACATATCAGAGAGATCTCCTGTTTTCTAATAAATCTGAGTCCAACATAATCTTTGTTTCAAGAGAGTGAAGGGGCAATTTTAAAAAAAAACAAAACTCCATGTACAGAAGGCTTGTACTCTTACCTAAACTGGTCAGTACCTTTCCAATAGATCTTTTTATGCAACTTTCTTTCGTTCCGTTTTATGTGAACATAGGTATTTAGTCTTGTTCGCATAGAATAAGGTTTTAAGCAGGATAATAATCAATGAAGATTCAAAATTCAAAAGACCTGATGCTAAGCTTGCTCCTGACTCACGTGGGGAGTTTTGCAAGCTCCTTAATCTATTCCTAGTTCAGTTTATTCACATGGAAAATTAAGGGGCAAGACATAATTAGTGTTCATAAAGCACTCTGAATAAAACATAATCACTTCTTCATTAAAAATCTGTATGATTTGTTTGATTCTGTATACCACCAGTACTTTTGTGTGTCCTCCTAACTCAAAGACTTACTTGTTAATATTTCTGGACAGCTTGTGTTGCTTTACTGAACACCTTTAGTCCTCTGCTTTCTCTGAGGCTTCTTATACTCCATGCTGTATTGTAATCTTGCCTGTAAAAAGATAAAATGAAGGTGACAACCTGCATTAGTCCTTTAAATGCTGAAGTCTTACCATATATATTAGGGTATTTAGAAAGAGAAAAAAAAATTGCATTTTTATTCCTGTGCACAACATATATTTACCAAGGAGAAAAGAAATAGATTGAGTGATAAGAAGTGAAAGTGCTGATAGCACAAGGTTTTTGACTCCCTGAGAACTGGCTTGCATCCTTCTGGGGAGGAACTGGCAACTGATTTAGGGATTATTGACTAGAATAAATAGCTCTCAAATTTCAGAAGTCAGTTTTGGTAATAACAGAAAAAGCTGATTTGCAGTGAGTTCTTTACTAGCTCCCTTTCTTATATTCTAATACAAATGCTATTCTCTTTCACAACCTCAGTAGAATTCCCACTGGCTGGACATATGAGTCTTGCTATGTATAGAAGCCAGTAAAACAGCCAAGTGCTTTCTCAATAACAGCTTTCAGCTTCTCTTTTTCCTGTAGCATGCTCTGAGGGAAATGAGTTCTCTGTTTGTTAGTCATTGGAAGTGCATCCCCTGTCCTAGATTTGCATCACCCATGCTACTTCTCCCCATTCCCCAGAAGCTTGAGCAAATCTTGTTTCAGATCTCATTAGCTGCAGCATTTATAGGAACACATACTGGTTGAACACAAAAGGAAATTAGATTAATTAATTTTGTCTTAGTTATTTGGAGAACACCTCTGTGTGTGTATGTGTGTGCATTCAGATAGACAGATGTATGAAAACCAGACTAACATCTAATTCTCTTCTTCCATTGCCTCAATACTCCCAAGCATTCTTTTGGCTGTGGTTGCTCTTTAATGTTTTGCACATGTTTTGCACTCACAACTGAGTTTCTTTTTCTCTCTATGACCTTTGGGCTCAGTGTTCTTCCACACCCCTGGCCACTCTGTGCTCTTCCTCTGATTCTTTATGTCCTAGCAATTAGACATCATGTCTTTGTTTCCTCACTAAGGAAATTCCATCACTCCAAGTCCTGGCTCTGGGGAGGCCTAAGACTTCCTCATTTTTCTTCCTTTTTTCTTTTTTTTTTTTTTTTTCTTTCTTCTTGTCTTAGGCACGTTTATTCGCTGTTAAGAACTGTTTCATTGATGTGCCTGTAGAACCCAAACCCTTAACTAAAAGTGCATGTGAACTCAAAAGGCAGCAGGCATGTTCACATATGCTATGGGAATCTTCCATGTTGATTCTGTTTTGTTACTATCTTAACAGAAAACACAATTACAAACAGTAATAACTAAACCACCTCCTCTCACCCATGCAGTGAGTCACCTGGGCTTTCCATAATAATAAAATGAATAAGCACATTTTTTATGCTTTTATAGACAACTACACTTCACAGAAGGGAGTTTTGATACTATGTCTGTACCTACAGTCTTCCGCTCTTAGTAAAACACAGGCTTACATCAAGCTTTTTGCCCTGTGAATGATAAAAGAACTATGCACTTTTCAATCAAAACTGCACATTGTTGGTCTTATGAGACAACACAGTTTTCAACTAAGCTGCCCTGTAAGCAAGATAGCATCTGCAAGATGAAAATGAGAAACGGCTGTATCACAGAGCTTTGCAAAAAAATCTTGTCTACATATTGTATGGATATGCACATAGTGATCCAGGGATATTCCAGAAACTATACCAGCCTTCTGAAATTTAAAGGCTACCATCTCTCATTAATTTTTATGTTGATTTAAAAAAAATATGGTACATGGTGCAATTGATCTGTCAATGGGATAGACACAACATACAGTGAAAGCCCACAGCACTGCAGAAATCCAGTTCTCTCTCTGGCAGGACTTTACAGGGATTTGAGTGTACTATTTCATATCACTGGAAAAAATGACAAGTGGAAATGTTAAGTTTGCTTAAAGGAGTATTTCTCAGTGTAACTGTAGAACTTAACATATCTCTGCTTTTCATAATATAGCATTTTTTTCCCATAAATTGTGAATAACTCTGTTCAGGCATTTCAGATGAATGAAGTTTCTATAACAATCAGAAGAAATTAAGGCAATCTACCAATTTAAGGACTTGTATATAATGAGGTTTTTTAAAAACTTTATAACTACATTCTGAAAATTAACAAGGAATCAGTGAAATTGAAGTCCCAGCACAACATAGTTTACTACCAAAAACAATGAGTGAAGAACTCTTTTGTACATGGTGTCATTAAGAGTACTATGGTCATGAAGGAGAACACCACATCACTGGGATAAACTGATACTTCATATGGATTTGAGAACTAGGCTCGCTTTCAAACCTTTTCAAATTTGAAATACACCTTGAGAAATTACCCACGTCTGTGCAAGGAAGGCAGAGCCACTGCTAGGACTAGTCAGTGATGCTGCCTGATACATAAGGGATCAAATGATAACTAGACACCCTAGAAATATCTTATGAATGGTCATTTCTTTACATGCCACATTCAGAATGTGGTATTTTAAAAATCTATGTACCAGTATGCCACATAGGAGCACACAAACAATCTGCTATTTTGCGCTCATATTCCTCTGTTTCACATTTCCAGTGTGCTACTGTCTGCGACACATTGAACTTTCTAAGCTGGTAACATTTTTGCACCTTATTACTAAGATGCTGTTTACTTCCAGTTTCAGGTGATGTATGAAGTTGTTTGTGGAAGCATAATATTATGTTCTTTTGTCTCTGAACAGTCACTCTATGAACTCCCCACACACATTCTAGTTTAGTCCTATTTATTATTCTCCATTGGCCTTGTGATTTTTATAATCCAAACAATTTAGACTGGGAATAGAATTTTAAAAGGTACTATATCAAATAGATTACAAAGCCAATAACTCTGTAATGAGCTATATCACTATACTATGCCTATAATAAGCATATGTAAATTCATTCTCATGTATCACGCTCAGCAGAGAGGTAAGTGGGCATATAATTAATTTATTTCATGTTTCTTCATCTAGTATTATTGTAATTACTTTTTTAAGCACTCAAGTTGTTACAGCACAATTTCATTTATTCCTGGTATATGACTGACTGCATTAGACTTTGTGGTTCTGCTAAGGCATAGAAATTTCTTCTACCCCTCCACTTCAGCCCCCTTATATCTGCCCCATTTCATCAGACGGAAAGAAGCCACTTGACACAATACCTTCAAAGTCAGACTGAGCAAAACCCTGGAATATGTAGATGTATGATTAACTCTTTGCTGTTGAGAGTGTGTATTAGTTGATTTAAAGGAGTCATTATGCTTCTTTTAAGGTATCTCTGTTTAAACAGAGAAAGAAAGAGGTGCCTTCCACTAATTTAATTGGATTTTGGCTTAAAGCTTGCAATGACACCAAAATGCACATTTATCTTTCAGCTATCAGGCAGATTTGTTTTTTCCAGTGTTACCATTCTCTTCTTCCACAAGGGTTTGTTTCTTCACCTGTTTCTGTTCCTGTTCTTAACCTTTTACTCTCTTATGCTCTAGAGCATCACTGTCCCCTGAGCAACGGAAATTATTTTCTCATTCAGGACCTAAAACCTGAGCCAATGGTTCTGATATGGGTGGAAAGGAAAACAAAATCCATGTCTGAGGCATTTGAAAATATTAAGTCTGTAGAGGCTGAAACGACATTTGCCCTTCGTTGCTCCTAATTAAGAAAACAACAACAAAAAAAATTTATTTTGCTCCATATCAAATCTGCTTCTAAAAGTTCAGGTTTTATAGGTTTGGTTATTATTTTAGTTACGGTTATTAAAGACATCTCAGATATATGTTGGATATGAAAATGGAACATAAATCCAAACTATTGGAGCTTGCTGTTCTCCCAGTAGATGCTTTGGCTGGATAGCTGTGTACATCTTATGAAATGCCTTAAAGACCAGGGATCCTTCAGAGTCAGCTTGTCTGGCTGCTTTTCTGTGCCCAAGGAACTTGGAAGGTTGCAGAAAATCCTGTCATGTGATTCTCATCCTAAGAACCAAGTACTTGCATTTTAGAAATCTATTAAAAGCATTGTGCCTGTGCAGTTCAGGAAACCAGTATGTTCCCAGGATTATGAAGTTCATGGAAGGACTCTTCTCTTATTGTGTGACAGAGACCTTAGCTACATATTCCAGAGGAGCTCAACAGCAATATTTGGGAGAAAAGGACCAATTGATGTTAATCAGTACACAGAGGTGGGCTCTCAAGAAAACTAAATACAAAAAGCAAAACCCCACTGCATATATTTCCATTGCTTGAGAAAACAGGTGTCTTACAATGCAAATGCTATGTATCAGCTTTAGACAAGAATGTCAATGTTATTTTAGTTACTGCCTGTAGAAATCAGCTTAATCCAAAATGTAGTTGAAGACATCTTAAAAAGATGTTGCTGACATTTCATATTATATTCTGTTCTGTAAAAGGCAATAATAGAATAGTTAGAGTTGGGAAGGACCTTAAGATCATCTAGATCCAACCCCCCTGACATAAGCAGGGACACCTCACACTAAACCATGACACCCAAGACTCCACCTAACCTGGCTTTGGACACTGCCAGGGATGGAGCATTCACAACTTCCCTGGGCAACACATTCCAGTGCCTCACCACACTCACAGGAAAGAATTTCCTTATAGCCAGTCTAAACCTCCCCTGTTTAAGTTTGAACCCTTTACCCCTTGTCCTGTCACTACAGTCCCTAATGAAGAGCCCCTCCCCAGTATCCCTATAGGCCCCCTTCAGATACTGGAAGGCTCCATGCAGCCTTCTCTTCCCCAGGCTGAACAGCCCCAACTCTCTCAGCCTGTCTCTGTATGGGAGATGCTCCCTGATCTGATNGCAGCCTTCTCTTCCCCAGGCTGAACAGCCCCAACTCTCTCAGCCTGTCTCTGTATGGGAGATGCTCCAGTCCCTGATCATCCTCGTGGGCCTCCTCTGGACTTGTTCCAACAGCTCCATGTCCTTTTTATGTTGAGGACACAAGAACTGTACACAATGCTCAAGGTGAGGTCTCACGAGAGTAGAGTATAGGGGCAGGATCACCTCCTTCGACCTGCTGGTCATGCTCCTTTTGATGCAGCCCAGGATACGGTTGGCTTTCTGGACTGCAAGTGCACACTGCAGTTGGCTCATGTTCATGTTGTCATCAACCACCACCCCCAAATCCTTCTCGGCAGGGCTGCTCTGAATCTTCTCTGCCCAACCTGTAGCTGTGCCTGGGATTGCTCCAACCCAGCTGTAGGGCCTTGCAGTTGGCATGGTTGAACTTCATGAGGTTGGCATCTGCCCACCTCACAAGCGTGTCAAGGTCCCTCTGGATGGCATTCCTTCCCTCCAGTGTATCCACTGAAGCATACAGCTTGGTGTCATTGGCAAGCTTGCTGAGGGCGCACTCAATCCCACTGTCCATGTCAGCTACAAAGATGTTGAACAAGACCGGTCCCAACACTGATCCCCGAGGGACACCACTTGTTACTGGTCTCCAGCTGGACACTGAGCCTTTGACCACAACTCTTTGTGTGTGGTCATCCAACCAGTTCTTTACCAGTTGCTTAAGAATTCTTTCTTTCTCAGTGAAAGTTATAAAAGCTGTCTTGCTTATTAGTTTCAGAATCAAACTTCAAAATGTTAGAAATCTCAGAACTCATTTTGCTGGTGCTAGTCCACTTTTCATTTCTATATTGCAATACAAAACTTTTTTCATCTGACACGATTCCACTGCCCTCGAAGACTCTTGCATCATTCTGTGTTCTGTGAAATACATTAGGAAAACACTGCTTGTTTGCACTTGTCTTACTGTGGCAGAAGCTGTACGGCATCTAGTGGGTGAAGCATGATTATGAGATGTCAGTTAAAATGGTACAATGCTGCCCTGAAAAAAATAATATAAAACTCATTAAATGTAAAACCACAGGGCTGATATTCTAATCATTTTATTCAAAGTGTCTATCAGGGTATGAGCTTATCATAGAATCACTTAGATTGGAAAAAACTTTAAGATTATCAAGTTGAAAATCAACCATACAGAGCTGCAGACAAGCAAGTGCTGAAAGCCATATCTTAAAATGCAAAATCTATTCTGTGTAAAAAGCCTGTGCCATCTAAGACAATTAGGTGCTCTGATGTTAAACTTCAGTTCACTTGTGCAATTCTGGGTAACTCTTCTACATTCCATTGGCTTCACAGAAGGCAGCCCACAAATAACAATTCCATATTTTAGGTAACATCTGAGAAGATCACAGTAAATAAAGTGCAGGTCACACATTGAAAACTGCTTTTTAAGAAGCAAGTTCAATTCCCTAAACAGAATGAAACAGGAATCAAAGCATATGATGTTGTAATCAGAGACTATATTAAAATATATATGCAAGGAGAACTAAATGAGAATTAGAAAGGCAACTGTTTCACCTGTAATTTAAGTCCTTAACTTTGACACCTTAAAACCTCATTACAACATACCTTTAACATAAAATGTGTAATTTTAAAATTGCTTCTTTTCTATCTGATACATTATTATTCTCTTCTAAAGAACATGTTTATGTACAAGGGTAGATGATAAAAAACAAATAAATATCATGATTGTGATCTGTGATTACTTAGAAAACAAAAAACTGTCATTAGTTGGAATTAATCCATTAATTAATTGAGGAATTTCTGTATTTTTTCTTTTTAAATGTGATAGCCTTCATGCTATCGTGTCCACTAAATGCTCAGGAATGTATATAATAATGCCACCCATTTGGACAATATTCCAGACAGATGTATACTAGTCCAAATTGACTCAGAAAATTAAGTCTTCTCCTGACAAAATCATGTTTCAGAAGCTGAAATCACTGGTGATAGGAATCAAAATTCAGTCACAACCTGGAGAACAGCTCTATTCCTACCTGAAGCAAAAGGATGAGCACTGTTATTGGCTGCTATAAGGAACCTTTCCTCTTTTCAAATGTCATTTTATAGTTATAAAAATGACTCTTTTAAATTAGGGAAGAAAGATGGCAGTGTAGTTGCCTGTTTTGGAGTTCGAGGATTCGGGGTGAGAGAAACGAGACACAAATGGAGAAATCACAACTAGTTTATTAATATAAGAACATATAGAGATACTTACGCATACAGCAAAGCATACTTTTGATGGTTGGTTATCTTACCAATCCCAAAAGCCATCAGGTAATGGCAATCAGGAAACCAGTTCTGAGAAACATCATTGCAGTGAGAGGTGGCAGGCTCAACCTTAGAAGGTGTCCCCACAGAGGCAATGTTGACCTGAGTGCTATGAGGTTCTACCTCCCCACATTGCATGAGTCTCAGGCTTTTATACCAACAAAAATGCACTCTGATGCAGGAGGCCAGCCTATGTCAGAAGAAGTGGCCAGCACTACCTAGAAAGGTCTCCAAGGGTCGAGACTTTTCAGGGGAGTTCTAAAGCAGAACTTTCTGGGGAGGAACCAAATTGGACTTTCCCGGGAGCAGTCAAAGCAGGGTTCTCCAGGTAGGATCCAAAGTGGAACCTCCTGGGGAAGAGACAAAGCGGGACCTTCTGGGGAGGAGCCAAAGCAGACAAACAGCACTTTTGTGTCTGTGTGTTTCACCACGGACCTGTTGTCCCTGAGACACTGCCCAAATCACAGCATTTAAAACATGAAAGACAGCAGTGTATTTTGGTAGAAGGGTACTAGGAAAGTTTGATTGTTTCCTCAAGTCACACATGTCCATGAATAAAAGCAGCAGGAAACATAGTCCAGTTTGCTGGCCCCTCTGGGTTGTGAAAACAGAAACAGCAGAATAGAGAACAGACCACATGCTCCATACCTGCATAAAAGAAGCTGAGATTTTTCAGGCTGGCACTAAGTCCCTGTGTGTCAGCCAACAGATATGGCCAGATTTATGATGGAGAGTATGCTAAACTTACAAGAAAGCTGGAATAAATGACTCTGCTGTTCTGACAACTGAGAAGCAGCAAAAGGATTGTGCTCAAGTCACATTTTTCTTCTGATGCTTCTCCCAAAATGACATAAATCATAAATTGATCTCCATAAATTGATGAATTTATCATTAATTACATTGAATCTCAAAGTTATAAGTTTAAGTCCATGAATATTAACCTTTACTGCATGAAAGCCATGTGGTTGCATATATTTTCTCCACCACAACCAGAAATATTTTTTATGTCAGGAACCTTCTACACCAAAACTGCTCTGTGCCTTCTGCATCTGCCAGATTTCAGATTAAGCTAATGTGGAGTTTTAGTGCTGCAGAAGAATTAGAACAGCCACTTCCCAATAAAAAAGAAACAATGCATAATTGTTTCAATGTGACAGTTGTCATAAATAATAGTCAATACTTAATACTTGACATAAAGGTTTTATTTTCTAGTGACTGGGATTAGTCACGATTTATTAGGGTAACTAGCCTGAAATACCACATACAGATCTTAGGTTTTTCAAGAAACAGTAATGGTTAATGAGGTCTTTAAGCTGTCAAGTCTCTTCTTCCTCTGAGAACAACAAAAGTAAAGCTGAATCTTTCTCTACGGATCTCTTCACTTTCAGATTATTGATTTCTGGCATGTCTCCCTGCTTCAAGGAAGGGACTTTGAGATTTTGGAAAGAGAAACAAGATTTTCCTTGTGGAAAGCTTGATGTTACTATTACTAGTCTTTGGAGCTGAGTGGACGGATTTCCAAGCAATTAAACACTTCTGCATCCAGTAATGAAAAAGACTCTTCCAAAATGTGTTCACAGTTTAAGTACTGTACTTACAGTTTCACAGAAGGAATGCATAATGTGGTATATTGTAGAACTCCTTTTCAAACAGTGATTTTGGGTTTTGTGACATAAACCCTCTATGTTCAGCAGTCATGCATACTAGAACTTGGCCAGGCCCTCACTTCTAAAGAATTAGACCCATTTTGCTCTTGGGGATTTACTCAAGCAACATCAGTCTTATTGCTTGGTTGAGAAATTCTCTGTATGCCTAATTTATTGGATGTCATGTCATTTTTATTTTTTTTATTTTTTTTTTTTTAAAGGAAAAAAAAGAGCACTAAGGCATAAAGATTCCATTCTATAGGTTATAACATGCACAGATATATTTAGGACAAAAGCCATTTCTTTCTTTGAATGTGAAGGACTTGGTCATTTCTCAGCCACAAACTTCATCTTGTTTGATTTTTCCTGCAAGTGAGCATTATGATTTTGCTGGTTCTTTTGAAATTGAGTTCTTGAGTCCTGCTTTGGAATACCCTGTATTCTGGTTTTTATTCTTTCGTTATAGAATTATAGAATCACAGAATAGTTAGGGTTTGAAAGGACCTTAAGATCATCTTGTTCCAACCCCCATGCCATAGGCAGGGACACCTCACAATAAACCATGCCACGCAAGGCTTCGTCTAACCTGGCCTTGAACATTGCCAGGTATGGAGCATTCACAACCTCCCTGGGCAACCCTTCCCAGTGCCTCACCACACTAACAGGAAAGAATTTCTTCCTTATAGCCAGTCTAAACCTCTCCTGTTTAAGTTTTAACCCGTTACCCCTTGTCCTGTCACTACAGTCCCAAGCTTCCTGGACAACATCCCTGTATTCATCACAGACTGCCTGTCCTTGCTTCCACCTTTTATAAGCCTCTTTTTTCCTTCGAAATTATGTCTGACTCAAGGCTCGGTCTTGTCATTAGAAGACAAAAGAAGCCTATTTATTCTCAAGTGGTTAGTCACAAAATGAGGAGTCCAAGGACTGTTTTAGTCAACTGTTAAAATGTAACAACTTCAGATCAAATGAAGGGCAGTTCTATTGTCACCTACCTCTGCTACCAAACTACTTGCCTGAATCATAGAATCATAGAATGGTTTGGGTTGGAAAGGACCTTAAGATCATCTAGTTCCAACCTCCCTGCCATGGACAGGGACACCTCACACTAGACCATGTTCCCAAAGGCTCTGTCCAACCTGGCCTTGAATACTGCCAGGAATGAAGGTAATGACTATTCAGAAAATAGCAGAACTGTTCCCTGATGCATTTTTCAAGACTGCAAAGTAAACATACATAATAGAGAACACTGTGTATTATACTTTACTGTTACTCAAAAGTATAGCACACTATCCATGTATACTGAGCAACAGGTACCCTCCTTCCTTGCAGCAGCCACGTCAGTTGTGCTGTAATGAAAAAAACTTTTCACTTGCCACAAAATCTCACCCTTACAGCAGGACCTAATCTGGTCTGATTATTCCATATGGCATTTCTAACTCTAGAACAGATCTTTTACACACTCATTTTTTCCAGATTGTCCAATATTTCTCCACATTTTGCAAACAAGTTGTAATGCTTCCCAATCTTTACTTTTTATCTCAGCTGAAGACTTCAACTGATTTCACATTTTCTTTAAAACTGAGTACATTTGTTGATGAAATTTCTGTCTTTTCTGTCAGATGTATGGCTGTCATAGGTTTACAGGTTAAAAAAAGAGAGGTATCAATCACATGCTGAACACCAATGTCTTCCTCAAAGCAAATAAAAATAATATCATCAGAAGAAGTTCAGGGGAAGGAAGAGAATATATACCAGTATTCTGTATTCTGCTTTCGAAGAATCTCACCTATCTGTCTGTCTTATACACAGAAAGAGCTAGCTGTGTCAGGGAACTTGTATCAAGGAAACAAAACCAAAAAGAGCAGGAATTAAACCCAGAAATGTAAACATGAAGGAAGCCTTGAACTTGCAATTAAGATGATACACTGCTGAAACAGAAAAATGACTGAATAAAGAAAACACTAGTCCTACATAGAGTGCTACCTTTCTAAAATCCAGAAAATCTCAGGTTTGGTATTGTGTTACTTATGGAGTGAGATAGTTAATCGCTTACCTTATGAACCACATAAAAACTTTATATCTTATTCCCCTCAATCACCTCAGAGGTATCCAGAGTCTGTCCAGATTTTTAGCCAACAGATCAGAAGTCTGCACCTGCCTGTTCAGATCTCTATTGAATTGGTGGCAACTTTCAGGATCATAATGCCCTGGTATTGAAGTGCAATTCAGTGCCTGACACTGGACAGCATATGAGCTATGTGAGAGGAGTTAGGCACAGAAGATTAACCATCCTCTTAAATCAGATCCTTACCAAGAGAATTCATAGGTCTCAAACTAACACCAACAAAAATTGGCTAGGACTGCAGAGGTATGCATGCAGGAATGCAGAGGTTCCCAAACATGGCTTCTTTCAAGAAGGGTGATACCAAAACTTAAAATGGGTGCTTTTCAGCAAAGCTAATAAGCTTGCAAGCAGTTTCGCAACCTTGCATCTTGACCATTTTTAGTTATCTTCAACTTGGAACTCTCTGCCCAGCTTTCTCTTGTGAACACTGCCCATGAGTACACAGCACAGAGCTGTGGAAGAGGAGGGAAAGCAGTAGCTTAAGTTAATATTGAAATGTTCTCCTGTCTACCTAATGATGTCTGTCTCACAGTTGCAGTGTAATTTAAGACAGTTCAAAAGCCCAGGCCACATTTCAGCCTGTGCAAGTGGATTATAGTGCCACTGCAAACATCTGTGCTGTGGCAATGCAAAAGATGTGTTCTTAGAATGGTCCTCCAGTCTTCATCCTTGGCTCCACTCTCTGGTGCTGTGCTGGAGCCTAGGAGGGCTTCTCCAGGGAGCATTGTGCAGCTGTCTAGCAGAGATCTCTTGCCAAAGCAATTTCCTTTCAACAGGAAACAGGCTTTGAGAATACCGTACACATCTTCAGCCTTCTACTTGGTAGAAAGATACTGGAGGCTTGGGGATATTTCTCAGCCACTCTAACAGCAATTAAGTTTGCCTTAATACTATACTAAAGGGTAACATTTTAGCTCTGCCTTGAAAAGGTGATTGATATATATTGAACAGTCAATGCTATTTCCTGTGCAGTTTTCTCTCTAAATGTCCTTTCCAGGAGTTGCCTCTTGCTATAGTTTGAAAGATTGGTAGAGATTATAGCACTGACTATAGAGACCAAAGAAAATGCTATATGTATGACATCCTAGATGCACTATAACTATATATAACCATTAATTACCAAAAAGTGGATTTTTTTTCTTTATTTCTGCTGCAACAATGGTAATTTACAGAGTAATAAGGATGAAAGGACATCGTATAAATCACAGATTACTTGGACAATTTTCCTAGTATTTTCCTATTTTCTTTTCCATGGTAAGACAAAATGCTGTAAGGAAAATCAGTTATCAAGGGGCTTAAAAACTACCAGTGCAATGACTACTCTAGACTGCAAAGTAATGTGTTTACTCATATCACACAACAGAACATTATACAGACGCAGTTGAGTAGGCACAACCAAGCTAATATGACATTTCATTACTTCACTAAAACATTAATGTTCTTGCCTAATAGAATAACTTTATAGGTACACCTTTCTTTCCAAAATAGACCAATTATCATTCCTTGGTATATAAAAACTGTGGACTTTAATTCCTGCATTTTTCTTGTTGCTGTGCCCAAGACCATTCCATACATTCTTAAGCTGCTATAGTTGAAAAATAAAAAAGAATAAAAGAAATCATACATCATTTTCACTGGATATATTTCATGTTATTTAGGAAGTAACAAAAGCATGGGCACCATTTTATAGAACAAACCAAAACAAAAACATTAAAATACATGGTCTAGAGTAACTAACATGGAGTTCTCACTATGAATCCCTATGAGAGAAGTATTGCAGGTTGGAATCCAGTATGTTCTGACAAGTAATATAGCCCTTTTTTCACTGTGTTTCTCAGAGACTCCTGTTCCAGTGTACTTTTACTGGAAACAAAATAAAATGTTTCCTCCAAATTCCAGACTTCCAAAGTATGCTCCTCTGCAGCCTTAAATCTCCTTTAGAAAACAAAACATCCATACAATTCCATCAAGCAGCATCCCTCCTTGCCACCACTGCGGGCATTATTCAGTAAAGTAAAAGCAAAATTCTGCAATGCAGTGCATCTTACACCTGTCCCATTTCTACAGCGTTTACTTCTGAGAGAGGATAACATTACAAGTGTATGGCTTTTGCTTTAAGTCCAGGAACATATGTCATGATGCAGCCTTTTTGGGAAGAATGAACAAGCTGTGCTAAAAAATGTTAGAAAGTATGTTTTTCCTGTCTTGAGAAAATGAACCAAACCGCTTCCTCCCATATATTACATTTAGAGATGGGGATGTACTGTGAGTAGCAGTATTTAGGCCTACTTTTGGATACTGGTGATAACAATAGTCTGGGAGCTCAAATTGTTGCTGCAGGTTGCCAAGTAGTGCTCTGCAATGCCACTAGGCAGTGATGTTTTTTGCATTAGACTTAAAAGCATTGCTGGCAGAGACACCACACTACTGGCTAGTAGTGTGATTCCTGCAAATACTGGTTCAGAAATGGAGCAAGTTGCAAAATGCCTCCAAGCATGCCAGCACTATAAAGTACTTGATTTCCCCACCTCTTGGCTCACTGTTCCTCCCTGAAATCATATATGCATTTATGTATCTGAATTTCCAGCTGCTTCTAGCACATGCTTTCTGTGCAACAGTCCTGGATGCCGGGGAATTCTAGAAGCAGGGACATAACCCTACTCCTATCCATTTCCAGATCTCTTCCCCATTTCCCTATGAACAAGTGAAAAAAAAATAAAACCACCCATAGCTTTTGCAGAAAGCAAAGTAAACCTCCAACTAGGTCTTCTCATCAGCTTACTGGATAAGAAACTGTTGATTATTCCCAGCAGCCCAAGCTGCTTCTCATGGGTTTATTCCACCTGTACCCTCTGACAGAGCAGCCTCTTTAAGTTCTGTGGAGATGCTGTGTAGCCTCAGAGCTGGGCAGGCACTTCCAGCCTTTCTGGGCAGCCCCAGTTTTCAGTGTAAGAAACTGGGAAAGCTTGGGGCAGCAGTGCAGCCAGCACTTGTGCTTCCCACCCAGGACAGATGCAGGATGCAAAGCAGCAGCTGCCACACACAGGAGAAACTGTCTGCTCCACGGTGGTCGGCATAAGGCAGCATGTCATTTCAGGACACAAGATGCTCATTTTTAAAGACTTATTATCTGACTACCATTCTCATAATGTTGTGGTTTGGTTTGTTTGTTTTGTTTTTTTTTTTTTTCCTTTGTCTGTT